>ML374325.1:72880-111918 GCA_005239525.1 Nicotiana knightiana | reverse complement strand
GGGGGGGGGGGGGGGGGGTAGGGGGAGAGAAACCATGTATAGATCAACGACAAGTAAAATTCCCATGCAAAAAAGGAAGCTTTTAACTTTCAGTTGAAATCTAACTTTGTTGTCCCATGTAGAGGAGCAAAACCCTTGAAAATCTAGTTCCATTTACAACAGGTTTGTTGTACGTAAAAGCAAACCATATAGTTACTCTCCAATCAATCCTCTCTGGTTAAAGCCAAACTAGATATCTAGCTAGAGTATGAGTGGCAAATGGCTCAAAAGCTGTTTCTAAACCTGTAGAAAAACCAAAAACTTCTCTCTTTTGCTTGACCCCATTTTGTCAGTTTTTTTTTTTTTTTTTTTTTTTTTTTTTTTTTTTGGTATTTCTCTTTTCAACCCTTCCTCTCTAAAGAATACATAAAAAGATCATTAAAACTAACACTTAGTCTCTCACTCGGAAAAACAAAAGAAAAAAAACATAGCACAAGGGAAAAGGTACAAGAAAGAACTACTCCCTCTATTAATTCCACCCAAAATTAGTCAGTTTGACGCTCGTAATCTGAAAAGGTTTACATAAACTGAAACGGAGGATGTACTAAAATCCATTATTATTAAGCCCTTCTGTGCCTCTATTACTTCCATTGCCGAGTCCAAGTCCATGTCCTACTGGTGCACCAATGCAAGTGTAATTGCTACTACCATCAGGTAAAGCTGATCCCATGAAGTTATTAGGAGTTGATGAGTGTGAGTTTCCAGAAAGAACATGGCCAACAAAGTAGTCGTTTGAATGACCGGTTGGATATTGAGAAGAGAAGGAGAGGAGACGCGGCGGAGAAGGGTACATGTAGGGCGGTTGATGAGGTGCCTGTTGTGGTTGTCCTGGTGGCAAGAGGGTGGTAGAGTTGCCGGAAAATAACCTTGTTGTATAAACGGGTGGTGGTGGTGGTGGTCTATATGAGAGTGTTGGATCACCAATGTTTCCTGCTTGGTGATGATAACCTCCAACTCCGTGAGGAATTGGCTGGCAACTGCACCAAAAAATAAATAATATAAACATTCTCTTGGTACCAAACAAGTTGGAATTGGCTAATATAAATTCTCACTAAATAGTATATAGTATATAAGCATAGGCAGCTCGATACACAAAGCATCATGTGTTCGAGCTGCGTCCAGGTAAGGATCGCACCCTATGGGGGTATTATACGATAACGGTATATATACATATATATAGAGAGAGAGCTTATTCAGAGAGAGAGAGAAAAAAATAAGTATTTTCTTTCTTTTCATTTTATATGGTGCTATATGATATAGGAAACATAATTTAAAAATTATATTCGAATTTGTGATATATAAAACAGGAAAAATACCATTAAGAAAAGGAAATACTTCAGTAGAGGGAAATGTACATACCCTAAATGAGGAGGAGCAATTAGGTTATCGTTATTGAAGACGAGCTGACGAGCCCGGTTCAGAGTTTCTGTCTCCCTCTCTGTTCCCAACTCAAACATAAAAATCAAAATCAAAATCAAATCAAAGAATATATGAATGAATGAGCCTTTACCAAGAATATTATATATTCCCCCAACCAACTGTTACTACTTTTGTTATGAAAACAAGATTGACATGACTACGCCTCTTTGCCAAAATCATTGGCCAATACTGTTACACTCAAATTTATAACCCAAAATACTTTTTTTTTTTAAAAAAAACATTAAGAACATACTCCTTCACTTATGTAATTCATATTTGCTCAAAACCTATCTTGTTTTCCTTTTTTGCTTTATTTTCCTATGAGTTTAAGTTGTATACATGGTTGCGTAAGAAATTTTTATATTATCAATCGTAGCAGATAACTCGTCTTATTTTTATTTATCGAACGAAGCGAAAAGAGAAGTACTTGCCTTGGCGGTGGCGGTTCATATGTCCACCAAGAGCTTGAGATTTGCAGAACTTGAGGGAACAAAACCTACATTCATAGACTTTACCACACTCTTCTTTTCCATCTTTAGCGCCGTTTTTCTTTTTCCTATATCCTGCTGCAAATGTACCATTTGTAGAAATTTTGATGAGAACCAATCAACAATAAATATATTTTCAATTTCTTTACTAGGGTTTTGCTATGTAAAAAGAAAAAAGTATTGCTATATAAATACAAAAAAGTTATTTCTTGTTAAAAGAAAGTGAAAAATAAGAGTTGCGCTAATAGATTAATCAAAGCTAGTAACTTGCATGAAATTTTTGGTTTCATTTTTTCTCACTATAGAAAACAAAAAAAAAGGGAGGAAAAATAAAGCTTGAATTTTTTTTTGGTTTTGAAGGCATGTTCTTGAGCTTCTGTTTAAAAGAGAAAATCAAATGAAAGTGAAAATAGTAAGAGTTTTAGTAATAGATAAAACTAGCTAGAACTACCTAGCTGACATGAGATTTTTTGTTTCTGTAAAAAAAAAAATCGAAAGGCAAAAGAATTGGAGGAAAGAGCTTGAAATTTTATTTTTTTTCTTTCCCAAACTAAATTGAAGGTAGCAAAGAATTTTTTTTTTCTCTCAACAGCGATCCAGTAAAATCTCATAAGTACAATCTTGGAAGAGCAGTGTATACGCCGACCTTACCCTTACCCGAAAAAGTAGATGATGTTTCCGATAGACTCTCGGCTCAAGAAAACGAAAAGAGATAAAAAGAAAAGAGTACTATTTATTTAATTTTGGAGAAAGTGAAGTACCATTAAATTGAGAGCTACCTTCAATAACTTGTTTACCATCTCTACAAAAGTCTTCAGGTAAGTTGTTGAGGTCAAGAGGGTTTCTTTCTGGACTCCTGAAAAAACATAAAACAAAAAAAGAACAAAATATAAGAAACATAAAAAGTTAAAAAATTAAAATGGTTTAATTAAAGGACGTAGTAGAAGATAAGAGAAGAAGTATAGTAGTGGGGTGAACCCTACATTTTGAACCGACAGAGAAAGACAGGAAGGAAAGAAAATAATATGAGGTGAAGATAAAACTTTCAGATAGATAATAACTAATACAAGTGAGTAAAGAAAAACTTTGGCAAATTATAAGACATTCAGTTTGGGACTGAAAATGTTAGAGGCAGAGGGCTATAGTTGAGTTGAGTTGAGTGATGATGAAGAAAAAAAGTGTGAAATGGTGTGGGGTTTGAAAGTTCTCTATCAGTTTTTTCTGCCAAAATCTCTCTCTTGAAATTGGACATACATATGCAGATCTAGGGGGGGTCTCGTGACTTTTAAAGAGGAGATTATATATGAGAAAGGGACCACGCCCGGGGGGGTGGTATAGTGGGATTAATGGAATCTCTTGAACCTTAATATAAAAAGTCTCGGGTTTGAATCTTAAGAATGAAAAAACTTCTAACATGGATTATATTTCTTTAATGAACCTTATACGACTTGAATTTGAATTAGTCGAGTTAGTACGTTCAAAATAATACAGTCAGACTTCTCTATAATAACCATTCACTATAAAAGTCAAGTTTTTCTCGGAACCGATTTTTATATTATGTTATAATGTATGTCTTCTATAACAATACTTCATTATAACATCTAAAAGATATAGAAGAAACGAGACTGTTATAGAGAGGTTTGACTGTACATGGTTATAAAAAAGGAATCTTTATACAAATAGCCAAATGATATCACCCGTTGATATATATATATAGATTATACATTGATTATATAAGGAGGGCAAATGACTATATATATTTAGGTTAATGATCTTATGTAAAAAAGTTATGTGGGAAAGGATTTGCCATTTGGTTAGGTCGGGTGGGAGTGAGGGGGTGGGGGGAGGGGGGAGAGAATAGGAGAGGGACGTTGCCTTTGAGTTTTCTTGTCTTTACATAAAGTAAAGCTAGGTTTATTGCCCTCGAACTAGTAGTTTCTTGTCCAATATCATCAATCAAATAATTGTTTATAACAACTAAAAGACGCAGTTTCATTATCGTTGTTATCCCTAGTCGTCCAAGAGTAGTAAGTCTTGTTAGTGAAATAGTTCCTCTTTTAAGTTTTGCATTGGAATTTGTTAACTTAAATCCTTGTTTTAATCACTCTTTTAAATGTTACAGCATCTTATATATCATTCAAGAATCTCAAGTGGTGTTACCTTGCTTGCAAGTACCTAAATAATGTACTCCCCAGTGAACTTATTTTTTTAATTCGTGCTAAAAAGAATGAGTCATTTCCTAATTTGAAAATAATTTAATTATTTTTATGCAATGATTTATAGCCACACAAAATACATATGCCTTATTTTACACCACAAATTCAAAAGTCGTCTCTCTTTTCTTAAACTCCGTGCCTAGTCAAATGGATTCACATAAATTGAAACGGAGGGAGTATTAACTTATCGTGCTTGCGTGTCTACTCCTGATTCTGAGTTTAAGTCATTATCACCTTTAAATCAATACCGGAGCCAAGAATTTGACTAAGGGAAATCAAAATAGAAAGAAGTAAACTTAGGAAGAAGATGAGGAAATTCAACTTATAGTTTATAATTTTATATATGTAAAAATAAATTTTTGACCTAATTTTATAATATAATTTCTCGGCGAAGGGTTGCACACACTTTAGCCTAAGGTGGCTCCACCACTACCTTAACTAAAGAGGAATTTTCTATATACTTGGCCTATGACAAAAATGTTATCGGCACGTGAGAGGGTGTAGTAGAGATATATAATTAAGTAAATAAAAGTGTATTTTCTTTAATAACTTTAGATGAGGCGGTCATGATTTAACGTGAACCATGTATAGAACATTATTCCCCAAATTTTGAAATATACATGACTCATAGCGAACTTGGCATAATTAATCGTTCTTGATTTGATCGTTCCGAGATTTTTGCCATGATCTTCGACCAGTCACGGATATCTCGTCTTTCTTTTATTACGCTATCTTCGATTTTGCTCGATGTTTACCTTGTTTGGTCTCGATCTCGGTAGGTACCTCGAATCCCGAACTTGGTACCTTGTCCTCGTACCTCGGTCTGATCTACTACGGGACCGACCTTCGGTCCATCACCCCGATCTCGGTTAATCAGTAAAATCAGGCGAGCCCGATTTTAACTGTATACAGATAGTCCCCTCATTTTTTGGAGTATAATGACAATAAACGAATTGAATCTTCCACTTTTTACCCCGATTTGTTGTGACGTCATCACCATGACGTAAGTGATTGAAGTGATTGGCCACTAGTGGTTTCGAACCGTTACCGTGAAATCCATAAATAGGCCATATTCCCGTTGATTCAAACTCTACTTTCAATCTCTTCTAATCTCCAAAGCTTTTTGCATCTCTCAAGTTCTTCCTTTCTGCAAAATCTTCAGGTTTGGTTGTTAACCTCTTCTCAAAGCACCAAGTCCCATTATCTTCTTCTTTCTTCAAACTCAAACCAAATGGTGAAAACGTCAAAAACTGTACCACAAAAAGAAACCGCTTCATCATCTCGGTCGGCCGACGGCAAAACTCCGGTGGAGCAGTTCCCTGAGGTGTGTGTTCCAGGGGGGTGCGTCATCAGCTCTGACTTCAAGATCGAGAAAACTTCGTCGGTCCCTGGTCGATGCGAGCCAGTGTTGAGGTACATATGCTCGATATCTGAGAACTTCCTTAAGTCGGTGAAGAAATACTGCAACTGGAAGGGCAAAGAGGTGGTGATTCCAGCCCCCGAAGAAAACATCACTACCCACGTGGAAGGGTTTTTGAGTGTTTACACTTACCCTTTCACGCTGGGCCCTCTCGATCCCGTTATCGTTGATTTCTGTCGCAAGTATCAAATAACCCTAGGTCAAATCCATCCTTCTTTTTGGCAGATTGTTATTCTGCTCTGATTTTTGTGAGCAAAGTCGAGGTCATCTTTCACCCTCGACCATCTCATCAAGTTGTATAGCCCCCGACTCTATCGGGGTGGGTTAATAAAACTTCAGCCAAGGCACTGATCTCGAGCATAGATGAAGACAAAGATCGAGGCTGGATGGGTAGGTTCGTTCGAGTGAAGACTTCTGACCTGATCCCGACCGAGAAGATATGGAATATGAAGCGTAAGTACAATCTCGCTATTAGTTTCCATTTGTTATTTTTTTTCTTTACTTTATCTCATCAATATCCTTTTCCATGATGTAGCGGTCGCTTGGATGCCCGGTGCAATTCCTAACCTCAAGAGCTGGGTCAGGGACCTGGCCTCGACCTCTACATACGCTGAGCGCGCATGGCGCGATTTATCAATAGGCCGATGGGCGGCAAAAAATCATGATAAGCGCTTTTCACATAATTGATGATTTTGTTAAAACATTCTTCCCATACTTACTTAATTTCTTTTCCTGCAGGTCTCGGCAGAGATGCAGTCATGAGGCCCCCATCTGGTGAGGAAGAGACTTCAGTTCCAGTCCCGAAGATGGTGAAGGAGATAAAGAGAAAAATGAACTCATCCTCCGAGGATCCAGAGCCCAAGAAAAGAGTGGCTCGAAAGCCAAAAAAAGGATATCATTTCCCTGCCTACAGAGACACTTTGACTCCTAAGAGAGGAGGAAGAAGAAGAAAACGACGGTTCCGAGCTGATGGCCCGAGTAAAGATGAGCAGAGAGGCTCAAAAGACCGCCGAGTCGGTTGGATCCAAAAACATGTTGCCTCGAGCTGATGGGGCCTTGGGAGGAGACTCGGGTGGAGTCCCCAAGTCGGCAAAGGTTGAAGATGCCTCATCTCGAGGTAAAAAGATAGCAGAACCAACCGTGGAAGTCAGTCTCGAGGCTCCCTGAGATGAAAATGATGCCCCAAGAGACCCACTTGGGGAAATAGAAATTGGAGACTCTCCGACCCTCCCTTTATTTTTCGAGGGGGCAATTCGGGAGGCCTAAGCTGTGAGGACTCCCGATGTAGAAGGAGCCCATGGAGGGGAAGACCCCTTCTGTGGTTATTTTACCAGTATCGAAGATGTTGCCGGTCTGAGTGACTTGGAAATACCGAGGAAGGATCCAGATGGGACCTCCTCGAGCTTCAGATTGACCAAACAGTTCCAGGCCCCCAGCGCCTGTCCCAGTACCAAACGAACAATCATCATCTCCATCCGAGAGGATGCATGGATTTTTTTCGCCCCCGTAGGGGTGACCAGTTATCTTCGGGGTTTGGTCACGGAGGAGGACCAGGCACTAATGGACGAAGTGGAGGCTCCGTGTCTTTTCAATGAGGCACAACAAACCCTAAATCGGGTAAGCCTTAACTTCCCTTATAGATATCATACTTGTGTTTTTCCTCTTTGTCTAACTTCTTACTTTTATCTGTGTAGGACTCGGTGCTTCATCATGAAGTATTTTCTAGGTCTCGAGTTGCTCTGAGTCGGTACGAGGCTGATGTTCAAAGGCTTATCGAGGAGAGGAATACCCTCAAACTTCTCAGTGGACAAAAAGAAGAAGAGATCAAGGACCTCCGAGTTGAGTTGTCTGTGGCTCATAAAGAACAAACCGACCTGATTGAGTAGGTAATGAAAATCTTAGAAGCTCACTACATTGGTTTGGGAACGATGGCTAACACTTCAATCTCACACGTTCAGCAGAAGCTTGAGATAATTGAGCAGTTTCATGAATAGGTCGATACAATGAAGGCGGAGACTTTGGGATGGAATCAAAATATGGACCATCTTGCCTCAGAGAAGGAGGCTGCTCGAGCCCAATTGTTGTCAGCTGAAAGTCAGCTTCAAGTCATGAAGGAGAAGATCTCGGCTTAGGCCAAGAAAATATAGGAGCTCGAGGATCGGTTGGCCACCGAACTTGCAAATACCAAATCTGAGGCTTAAAAGGCTAAGGCTGATGCGGAGGCGATCATGGTTGTCTACCGGTCTGATGCTGAAGCTGCTCAAGCCCAAGCAAAAGAAACTGCTGAGGCTGCCCAAACTTGAGCTCTTTGGGTTGCCGAGCTCGCCAAGTGCCAATCTCGGAGGGAAACCCTTGAGGAAATCCATGCTCGAGGTTTCGATCTCACTGTTAAGATAAAAAAGGCCAAAGAGCATGAAGACGATGCCGAGGCAGTGGCCTCCTCCGATAATGATGATGATGTCGGGAGCGAGAGCGGGTTCGAGAACCGCGGGGGTAGGGGAGAGGGACCTCGATGGAGAAGAAGCTGCCCCTGGAGAAAATTAGGAACCTTAGGATTTTTCACTTTTAATCTTTTGTGTAGGATCCTGATCAGACCTTGTAAACATCCTTTCATACATATAAAAGATCCTCTTTTTTTTCGACTTGTCTTTATTTCATTTTCTGCCTTATGAAAATTTCATTTATGCCTTATGAAAATTTTGTTCATAAGTTTGAGACTTAGGAAATTTGATCAAAGTCGGACTAGTGTAGTTTTTATAATCGAGTGAGTACTTGCTCGAACTCGAAATAGGATAACCCTTGGTTTTTTTTGAGCGAGGCTGATTTCTCGAACTCAAAATACAAATGGCCCTTAGGCTTTTGTATCAGGCTAGTGTGGCCTTTGTAAAAAGAATGGTTTTCTTTTCCTTTTTGTCTTAAAAAGTTAATCACATAAAAAAAAATTATGCCTTAGCATGAGATAAGGAATTTGTTCAAGATTTCAAACAAATCTACACCCATTAGGGTTTTCGAGGGTCGATGTTATCGAAACTCTTTGTTTCATAATGCCTTAGCATGAAACATATAAATGGTTCGAGAGTTCGAACAATTTGTTATCCCTTAGGGTTTTCGAGGGTCGATGTTATCGAAACCCTTTGTAATTTTGCCGAGGGTAACCTTTTGTAACGATCCGACCAGTCGTTTTAAGCTCCAGCGCGTCGTTCAGCGGTTTGAGACCGTGAGTAGCTTCGTTTCAGGTATTATGACCCGCGGGCGTGGTCGGAATTGAATTTCGGGAAGTTTAGATTTGGTTGGAAAGAAAATTCTCATTTTAGAAGCCTTAAGTTGGAGAAATGGACTAAGATTGGAATTTTGGGTAAACGACCTCAGAATCAGGATTTGAGGGTTTATGCAGGTTCGTATGATGATTTTAGACTTGGCCGTATGTCCGGGTCGGATATTGGATAACCCGGGAGCGTTTCGGTGCATATTTTGGAAGTTAGCATTTTAGAAGAATTTCATAAATTTGGGCTTGAAGTGAATTTCAGAGTTATTGATGTCCATTTGGGATTCCGAGTTTGGGAATATCTTCGTATGGTGATTCTGGAGTTGGGAGCGCGATCAGAAGTGAATTCGGATGTCCGGAGGTCATTTTGAAGTCATTTGGCTAAATATAGTAATTTGAAGGTTTTTGGAGAAATCCGAGCGGAAGTGGAAATTTTGATATCGGGGTCGGAATGCGATTCCGTAAGTTGGAGCAGGTCTGTAATGTCGAATATTACTTGTGTGCAAAATTTGGGTCAATCGGACGTGATTTCATAGGTTTCGGCATCGGATGTAGAAGTTGGAAATTTCTAAGTTCATAAAGTTGAATTTTAGTGCGATTCGTGATTTCGGAGTTGTTTGATATGATTTGAAGACTCGAGAAATTCCGTGTGAGGTTATGGGACTGAGTCGTGTGATTGAACGAGGCCCCGAGGGCCTCGGGTGTGTATTGGGGTGGTTCCGGGTTATTTCCAAGTGAATGGTTGTTGCTGTTTTTCTGGTGTTTTGGGGGTTCAGTGCGATCGCGACCTTAGTTGTGCGATCACGGAGAAGGATTTGGAGGGAGCTGGAAAAAGGCATGTGCTATCGCATGCATGCTTGTGTGATCACGGAGAAGAAAATCTGTGCAGCATACTTGGCATGTGCGATCGCGGCTAATTGTGTGCGATCGCACAGAAGGTTGTCCTGGGCAGTGTTCAATTTAAAACGGATTTTTTCCATTTCTCTCATATATCTCTCATGGTTGGGGTGATTTTGGATGATTTTAAAGGGTGATTTTCATCAAGCATCAAGAGGTAAGTGATTCCTTCTCATTTCCAAGTTAATTCAAGGTTTATACATGGAATTAGACATTAAAATTGTGGGAAAATTGAAAATCTTAAAGGAACCTAGAAAATGGTAATTTGAGTTTTTTGCCACGAATTTGAGCATGGAATTTAGTGTAAATTGTATATTTGAACTAGTAAAGCTATGGGTAGGATTTATCTTCGAGAAATTTCGAATTTCCAATTTGGTCATTTCACTAAGCGGAGTTGGGAAATTATATAATTTGGAATTGTTGTAAATATTAGAGTATATTTTTATTGGTTTGCCGTGAATTGGATAGTTTTGGAGCGTTGTGCATCCGTTGGATTCGTCGGAAGGGCTTGGAAGCCGGTTATAGAATTTCGAAGCGAGGTAAGTCTCCTTTCTAACTTTGTAAGGGGAAATTGTCCCTCTAGGTGAATTAATTAAGTGTGTGCTATTATCGTTGGGGTCTACATACACACGAGGTGACAGGAGTCCGTGCGTAGCTACTATTATTCCATGTCCGGGTAGCCTAGGACCCACAAGCATGCCTTACCTATTGTACATGTGATCCTGTCTGTACTATTAGACTGCTAATATAGTTGAAATTGTAATTGAATGACTAAAGAAGATTAGAGTTTATTTTCTTAAGCATCTAAAAAGAGAATTGATTTCTTTCGCGGGCAATTGTATTTTCAGATAAGGTTATGTTATTAAACATTATAAAAACTTGGCAAGTAAATTTCAAAAAAGGGTTTAAATATTATTTTGTGGTTTTCAAAAGAGAAATCTGTCATTTACTTGAGTATTTGTTTTCCCGACATAGTCGGGGTAGACTGTTGATTGTGCATGACTGCATGTGACTGCTTCACAATTTACATTCCGCGAGCGGAGTGTTATTTCCTCCACTCTCATGGGAGCGGGCCGTACGCCACGGCGAGATTGAAAGAAATATTATAGTTCGGGTCGTTCGACCCTCGGCAGTGCACATAGATGATTAATATGATGGCTCAGGCCGGTTGTCCTTATCCCATATGCGCATGCTAAATTGTTAAATATTTTTCATTATTTTTGAAGTGATAAGATATTTGGGGGAAAAATAAAGAAGAAATTGTGGATTTATGATATTTGGGGGAAAACAAAGAGAAAATTGTTTATTTAAAATATTTGGAAAAAAAATGAGGAAGTGGTAACTGTTTGTTTATTTCCAGTATTTACTTGGATTTCAGTGCCTTATATATATTGCTGCTTTACTACCTTTACATGCCTATCGTGTTCATCATATGCTGTTAATTAATTTGTTGGCCCTTAGTGAGTGTCTAATTCGACCTCTCGTCACTACCTCTTTGAGGTTAGGCGGGCGACTTACTGAGTACACTTTATTTTTGTACTCATGCTACACTTGCTATGCATTTTTATTGCACAGGTACTTTCATAGCAATGTGGAGGATTCGGAGACTTAGGCAAGCTGCATCATCTGGAAGCGATCCGCAACTGACAGAGTCTCACTCGTTCTGTATTTTTTTTCATTTTAAAATTTCCTAGTCCAATTTGTATTTCGGACAGGCTTTGTGATGATTGTATAAATTCTTAGAAAATACTCATGTACTTGTGACACCGGGTTCTGGGATATGTTGGGATATAATTGCTAAAATGGAATATTCAAACTATTGTTTTACTCGACAGATTTTATTTAGTTAATATGTAATAAAGTGTAAGGAAATATTTTTTTTCATAAATGTTAAAACAGGAAATTGTTTCAATTAATTAATGATAGGCTTGCCTGACAATGATGTCCGGCGCCACCATGACCTTAGGGGTTTTGGGTCGTGACAACATCACCGGTCGGGTCGTTACACCTTTTAAAACCGATTTTATGAAACTATTTGAAGGCCTATTTTATTACGGAATTCGGACGTCTCCGAACTGTCTTAATTCAGCCGTAGCCTTTTATTTGGGATTTTACTCTTAAGCTTATTTTCTCATTTCATTTCAAGATTGCTCGAAGTATGAGTCCCCGAGTGGGATAGTCCTCGAGTGGGGTGGTCGTAGCCTATAGAAATAGAGGATTGCCTTTTTAAGGTCTTACGATCTCGAGATTTTAATAACCGATCACGTCTATTTTTCGGACGGCATTCCCTGAGTGTGGGGTTAGACTTTCAAACTTCAATTGTGATCGACCCTTAATCCTGTTTTCATAATAGATCAAGAGTATGAAAGAATAAAAAATTTCTAAGGCATGAAATATTTGGAAAGGAAAATATACTTCTCTTAATATACATGCGTACATGTTTGATGTTAGGGATCGAGTAACCTATATGGACATTATTCATTCGACCGTTTAACCCTTATAATATTTACCTATCGAGACCTTGTTGATACGAAGTACTTTCCTCACAACAAAGTTGACATCCGACGATGATGCCCCCCAGTATTCGAGGTTGATTGTAAAGAAGACTCAAATACTGTTGAATTGCTCTAAGTTAGCAGGAACAATCGTTGCCTCTTTAAAAACCTCATCGGAAAACCCATTTGGGACAAAAATTGATCTAAGTAAAAACGAGTGCAACACATGCTTTCAGACCTAAGGACTTCGTGTTGAAGGATCCATCGACGTTCTCGATTGAACACCTGCAATTGGTTAATTTAAAACATAAATGAAAATGGATAAGATCGTACCTTAGCAGTAATATCAGTTGAGGAGTGATATGTTCCAATTGTTTGGTAGTTGCTCGCCGTTCATCGTGCCAAGCTTGTAGGACCCTTTTCCGGTGATATCAAGGACCTGATATGGTCCCTCCCAGTTTGGGCCAAGTTTTCCTTCATTCGGGTTTTGAGTGTTGAGGGTGACTTTTCTCAGAACAAAGTCCCCAGTTTTAAAGTGTCGAAGATTGGCCCGTCGATTGTAATACCTTTCGATTTGCTATATTTGTGCGTCCATTCGAACGAGGGCGGCTTCCCTTCTTTCATCTAGCAATTCGAGGCTTGTATTCATAGCCTCGTGATTTGACTCCTCTGTTGCATACCAAAACCTGAGGCTAGGTTCCCCGATTTCGGCTGGGATCATAGCTTCGACACCATAGACTAAAGAGAACGGTGTTTCCCCCGTACTGGATTTTGACGTTCTGCGGTACGCCCAAAGAACCTCGAGCAGTATCTTTCTCCATTTTCCTTTAGCATCGGTCAATCTTTTTTTCAGATTTTGAATGATGGTCTTGTTCGTCGACTCGGCTTGTCCGTTTCCACTGGGATGATATGGTGTCGATAGAATCCTTTTAATCTTGTGGTCCTCGAGAAATTTGGTCACTTTGCTATCGATGAATTGTTTCACATTGTCACATACAATCTCGGCAGGCATCCTGAATCGACATATAATGTGGTCCCAAATGAAGTCTATGACTTCCTTTTCTCTGACTTTTAGTCAGTCATGAATAAAATGAATTGAGCTTTACCTGGGATCGATGGAAGAGGGCCGACGATGTCCATTCCCTATTTCATGAATGGTCATGGGGATAGGACCGAGTGGAGATGCTCCCCGGGTTGGTGGATCATTGGCGCATGTATTTGACATTTATCGCACCTTCAAACGAAATCTTTGTTGTCCTTTTCCATATCGGCCCAATAGTATCCCGCTCTGATGACTTTGTGAACCAAAGACTCGACACCTGAATGATTTTCGCAGGTGCCTTCGTGAATTTCCCGTAGGACGTAGTCGATGTCTCCTGGTCCCAAACATATCGCCAATGGTCCCTCGAACATTCTCCTATACAGTGTTCCATCCTCAGCCAATGTGAACCGTGCGACCTTCGTGCGTAGATTCCTCGATTCCTTAGGATCCAATGGAAGCTTCCCGTTCTTTAGGTACTCGATATACTTATTTCTCCAATCCCAAGTCAGACTTGTGGAGTTTATTTCGGTTTGGCCTTTTTCGATTACTGACCTCGAAAGTTGTACGACAATCCCCGAGTTAAGCTCATCGTCTTCGACCGATGACCCCAAATTTGCAAGGGCATCGGCCTCGCTATTTTGTTCTCGAGGTACGTGTTGTAGGGTCTATTCCTTAAATCGATGTAGAGCCATCTGTTGTTTGTCCAAGTACCTCTGAATTCGGTCTTCTCGGACCTCGAAAGTTCTGTTGACTTGGTTTACCACAAGTAGGGAGTTATATAAGGCCTCAATGGCTTCTGCTCCCAAACTCTTAGCTAGCTCGAGACCTGCAATCATGGCCTCATACTCGGCCTCATTGTTAGTTAATTTTGAAGTTTTGATAGACTGTCTAATTGTATTACCTATGGGCGGCTTCAAAACGATGCCTAGCCCGGACCCCTTCACGTTCGAAGTGTCGTCTGTGAAGAGGGTCCACACTCCCGATGATGTACCCGATTTTAATAATAGTTCCTTTTTGACCTCGGGTCGAGGGCTGGTGTGAAGCCGGCCACAAAGTCTGCCAAAATTTGAGACTTAATGGTCGTTCGGGCTTGATATTCGATATTATATGTAACAAGCTGACTGGTCGTTTTGTGTTCTAGGACTCCGTGCCCCTAAATGAGACTCCCCGTAGCTGCTTTTACTGATTTATGACTTGCGGGGATAGGTGGTTTGAGGTTTGGAGGAGTTTGGAGTAGTATTGGAGCACTTAGTTCCTTAAGGTTGGCCTTAAAGGCCAAGTTTGACTTCAGTCAACGTTTTTAGTAAACGACCCCGGAATCGAGATCTGAAGGTTCCAGTAGGTTCCTATGATAATTTCGAACTTGGGCGTGCATTCGAAACGGGTTTTGGATGACTCGGGAGCGTTTCAGTGCCAAATAGTGAAGTAGGAATGTCTTTAAGTTCAAATTGAGGTTTAGAACGTGTTTTTGTGTTATCGAGGTCTGAACGAAACTCCGATATCAAAAATAGTTCCGTTATGCCATTTATGACTTGCTCACAAAATTTGGTGTCATTCCGAGTAGTATAGGTATGGTTCGGCATGTTGAAAGCGAACTCAGAAACTTGAAGCTCTTAAGTTCGATCCAATAGGTTTTGAGGGGTGATATTTAGATTTAGCGTTGTTTCGGGCATTCTGAAGGCTCGTGCGAGTCCGTATTATGATTTAGGACTTGGTTGTATATTTGGACGGGGTCTCGGGTGGGCCCAGATGCTATTCGGGCATCGAGCGAGGCAAAAACCAACGTAAAATAACTACTGGTGCACCAGGTCTGGTGCGACCGCACCTGCGGAGGTCCAGACACAGGTTCAAGACCGCTCTTGCGGTCCCAGCCTCGCAGGTGCGACTCCTGAGGGAGTTGCCAATTTCCGCAGGTGCGGACCCCTTTCCGCAGAAGCGGAGCCGCAGGTGTGGAATTTGCTTCGCAGGTGAGAAACCAGGCCACCTTCCCCTCATTTGCAAGTGAAAGAATTTCCTCGCAGATGCGAGACCGCAGGTGCGAAAAGCCTGAAGGCAGTGCACTTCCTTTTAAACACGGACTTAGCCATTTTTGACCACTTCTCGTCATTCTTGGGTGATTTTGAGGGCATGCAAGAAGGGTAATCGACCTAGCTACTGAGAGGTAAGTAATTTCCACTATAAATTTAGCTTATTACTTGAATTGTTAGGTAGATTAATACCACAATTAGTAGAAAACATGGGTTAGAGTAAAAATCTAGGTTTTTGAAAAAAATGGGAAATGACCAAGAAATTCGTTGAGGAATCAAACAAAAACCATATAATATTTATCCTTAGACCATGGGCGATATTTTCCTTCAAAAATTTTCGGCATCCGAGCATGTGGGCCCGAGGGTATATTTTGGAATTTTGCAATTTGGTTGAAATAATCATTTAAATAGGGGAATTTCATACTTTCGAGTATAGATTGATTTATTTATGCAATATTTGACTAGTTCGAGTCCTTGGGCGACATATTTGGAGTTTCGGTCACATTCTTGACCCGGGAGGTAGACTTGACGCGAGGTAAGTCTCCTTTCTAACCTTGCAAGAGGGAATTTTCCCCATAGGTAAATTAAATGGTAATGTGTCATTGTTATGTCCGGGTAGTTAGGCCCACACCATGCTATGTGAATTCCATTAAATTGAGTATGCTTTGTAACTTCATTGTATGCAACCTTGTTTTTAAGAAAACCAAGAATTTGATGATTTAAAGGAAATTTTTATTTGAAAAGAATTGGAAGAAAGATGTTGTATTTGCATGAGACCGCTTCGCAATTTATATCTCGCGGGCGGAGTGATTCTTTCCCATACTATCATGGGAGCGGGTCGTACGCCACAACGGGTATTTATAGATGCATCTATGGTTCGCGTCGTTCGACCCTTCGGCAGTGCACAGTTATTATTATGTTGGCCCAGGCCGGATGTCCTTATTCCACTATGCACATGCTATTTGCCTGATATCATTTATGACTGTTTAGTTGTGAGTTAGCCTGGAAGATTGAACTGAAAACTTGTAAATTGATGCTACACTACATATTTGGATTTTATTTCGATTCGATATTTATTTTCTTACTATTCAGGCTTACTTGTTGTCCTCATTTAAATTATCACCTAAATACATTGTTTGAACCCTAGTAAGTGTCAAGTCGACCTCTCGTCACTACTTCTTCGAGATTAGGCGGGATACTTACTGGGTACATATGTACTTATGCTACGCTCTGTACTTAATTGTACAGGTTCTGAGGCAGGTGCATCTGGATTCCAGTCCGAAGCTTGTCCCTGAGTTTTTACTGGTCGAAGCTTCACGGTGAGCTGCCCTTCTTGGCGATTTCCAGCAGCACTCCAAAGCTATCCTTTTGTTATTTCTGTCTATAATTACTCGGACAGTAGGATATACTTTCATTCTTTTGATATCATTCTATTAGATGCCTGTAGACTTGCGACACTAGTTTCTGGCACACACGCGAGTAGACTTTATTTTGGGATGTAATCGTAAATTATGACTTCATGATTATTTATTTTGCATGAAATTTGCCTAAGTTATCCGTTTCTACTTAATGTCTCAAAACTAAGTTAAGCAAGTGTTGAAAAATATTTTTGGTAAAACTACATGCAATCACTAGTAGATAATGGTCGGCTTGCCTGACGGCGGTGTTGGGCGCCATCGCGACCTGTATTAGGATTTGGTTCGTGACATCATACCCACTGATCCAGACGGCCCATTTGTCCAATCGAACCCAGAGTTCAGGCTTATGCAAAATATTGCGAAGGGGATAAGTAGTCACTACACAAATTGGATGAGATTGAAAATATGGGTTTAATTTCCTAGAGGCGCTTATTAAAGCAAGTGCTAATTTTTCTAAGTGTGGGTATTGGGTTTCGGTCTCACCTAAGGTTCGACTAATATAGTAGACAGGAAATTGCATACCTTGCTCTTCTCGAACTAGGACCCCACTTACCGCGAGTTCTGAGACCGCTAAGTATAAGTAGAGTTGCCTGTCCTCTTTCAGAGTGTGAAGAAGTGGTGGGCTCGATAAGTACCATTTTAGTTCTTTTGAGGCTTGTTGGCATTCCGGGGTCCATGCAAAATTTCTCTTCTTCTTAATCAGTGAGAAGAACATGTGACTTCTATCTGAGGACCTCGAAATGAATCGACCTAGAGCAGCTATGCGCCATGTTAACCTTTGCACGGACTTAACATTATCCACGACCGTGATATCTTCGATGGCCTTGATTTTATCGGGGTTAATCTCGATGCCTCGATTTGATACCATGAAGCCGAGGAACTTCCCCGAGCCGACCCCGAACGCGCATTTCTCCGGGTTGAGCTTCATGTTGTACTTTCTTAGTATGTCAAAGGTCTCCTGCAAATGTTTCAAATGGACCTCTGCGTGCAAGGACTTAACTAGCATGTCATCAATATAAACTTCAATTGATTTCCCTGTTTGTTCTTTGAACATTCGATTTACTAGGCATTGGTAAGTTGCGCTAGTATTTTTTTGTCTGAACGACATTACATTATAACAATAGGTGTCGCACTTAGTGATATATGATTTCTTTTCCTGGTCCTCCGGGTTCATCTGTATTTAATTGTACCCTGAGTATGCATCAAGAAAACTAAGAATCTCATGGTCGGCCGTGGCATCAATCATACGATCGATATTTGGAAAAGGAAAAGAATCCTTAGGGCATGCTTTGTTTAGGTCCTTATAGTGTACACACATCCTAAGTTTATTGCCCTTTTTAGGGACTACGACTATGCATGCTAAGCACTCGGGATATTTTACTTCCCGAATGGACACTATCTTGAGAAGTTTGGTTACCTCATCCCTGATGAATGCATATTTAACCTCATATTGGGACTTCTCTTTTTCCTTACTAGATGGAACTTCGGGTCCAAGCTCAATCGATGGATATTGATCTCTGGTGGGATCCATGTCATATCAAAGTGGGACCAAGAAAAGCAATACATATTATCTATAAGGAATTTAATGAGTTTTTCCCTGAGCTCGGGGGTTAACCCCGTGCCCAGGTATACCTTTCACTTAGGAAGATACTCGATCAGTATGACTTGCTCTAGCTCTTCGACCGTTGATCTTATGGCGTCGGGGTCATCGAGAATTATGAAGGATCGGGGGATCCAATGCTCGTCATCTTCGTCCACCCATTGTTCCTCTAATTGGGTCGATGAGGGTACCTGTGTTTGCTATTTGACCTCCTTATTTTCTTTTGACTCTGATCCCTTTGTTGATGAAAGCGTTGATACCGGTATTACTTCATCGACCTGCGAACATCTCTTTGGAAGCATTTGTTCTCCAGACACCATTTTTACTCCATCCGATGTTGGGAATTTGAGCACTTGGTAAAGATTTGAGGGGATCGCACTCATGTTATGAATCCAGTATCTTCCGAGCAGGGCGTGTATATCATATTGCCCTCGATTACATGCAACTTTGTTTCTTATTGTCCCGACTACATTTAGTGGAAGGATGATTTCACCTTTAGTTGTTTCACTTGCCATGTTGAAACCATTGAGAACCCAAGATGCAGGTACAATCTGATCTTGTAGGCCGAGTTGCTCCACGACCCTCGATCGAATAATATTGACCGAGCTTCCTGGATCAATTAAAACACGTTTAACCTGAATTTTGTTCAAATGAATAGAAATTACCAATGCATCATTGTGGGGTTTTGAGATCCCTTTTGCTTCCTCGTCATTGAAACACAAGGTCCCTTCTGGAACATAGCCTCGAGTTTGATTTTCCTTGGTGATTGACACCTTGGTGCGTTTGAACGCGGGTTACTGTGGTATATCGACCCCACCAACGATCATGTGAATCATGTGGCGTGGCTCTTACTGTTCATTCTTCTTGTTTGCATCCCTGTCTCTGAAGTGATTTTAAGCCCGGCCACTTAAAAATACTCGAAGGTGACCCTCGTTAAATAGATGGGTTACATCCTCCCTTAACTGTCTGCAGTCTTCAGTTCTATGACCATAAGTACCATGGTATTTTCACATTTTTTTAGGGTTCCTCTGCGCCGGATCGGTCTGTAGGGGTCTAGGCAATCTAGTATCTTTGATTCGCCCAATGGCCGATACAATACATGATACACCGATGCTAAAGTTGTACTCTGATAGTCGCGGTGCTTCTGTAGGCTCAATATGTTTATCGAAGCCACCCTTACTCATGAGCCCTGGGGAGATCTGTCCTCGATCATTCCTTCGGTCATTTCGAACGGGATTGCGTATAGGGTTGATGTTCCTACAATCTCCGACGTAAGGTTGATACCGATCTCTGTTCGATTGGGGTTCTCTGTTGATGTCTCTTTGAACTCTGCCGACGGGCCTATTTGGATAAAAGGAACTGGAAGGGGTCCCCTACTGATCGTCCTCGACCCTGATCTTCGATGGGTACCCATTATGCGCATCATCCCAGATCATCGCTGGATACTCAATTAAATTCTGCTTTAGCTATCGTGATGCTACCGAACTTCGTTCGTTCAAACCTTGAGTAAAGGCTTGATCAACCCAATCATCTGTGACCGGGGGTAGGTCCATACGTTCCATTTGAAACCGAGATACGAATTCCCTTAAAAAAAATTTCTCCTTTTGTTTCACTTTGAAGAGGTTCAACTTCTTAGTCGTGACCTTTATTGCTCCGGCGTGAGACTTGACGAAGGAATCTGCAAGCATGACGAATAAATTGATGGAATTGGGTGGAAAATTGTGATACCATATCATCGCCCCCTTCGATAAAGTTTCTCCAAATTTTTTCAGCAGAACAGACTCAATCTTGTCATCCTCTAAGTCATTCCCCTTTATCACGCATGTATAAGAAGTGACGTGCTCGTTAGGGTCGGTGGTCCCATTATACTTGGTAATTTCAGGCATGCTGAATTTTTTCGGGATGGGATTTGGAGCCGCACTTGGGGCGAAAGGCTTATGCACGAACTTCTTCGAATCAAAACCCTTCAGAATTGGTGGTGCCCCCGGTATTTTGTCAACTGGGGAGTTGTATTTTTCTACCTTTTTGTCGTTAGCCTCGATCTTCTTTTCCCCTTACTCGATTTGCTTAGTGAGCTCCTCAAGCATTTTCATAATCGCGGGGTCAATCCCCAATTCATTGGCGTTCAATCTCTCCGGTACAGGTTCGGCATTGTGAACAACTTCTAGTGAGGTCTCGGGTTCGACCCCACTTGGTGCACGGTTCTGATTTTGCAGTTGCGTTATAGCATCTTGTTGAGACTGTAAAATTTCAAATATCAGCTGAAGGATGACTCCACCATCTTTTCCGCCCTGCGTACCTCAACGTCCAGATTTGCATTTAGGGAGACATGTGAACTGATATCGCCGAGATTTGCAATTGGTACTCCCCCGAGGTCAACCTAAGGCACTTTGATCCCTGGGGCGGCTATATTTTCATTTTCCTCGTGAAAACCGAGGCTATTGTCACCATGTGTGGGTGCTGTTTGTGAGTTTGACATACTGATCCTGAAATCAAAAACACTTGCGAGAACAAGCGTAAATAAGTGTGTGTTATCGTAATCAGTATTAACCAATCACTATTATCCTAAGCCCTACGGTGGGCACCAAATTGTTTACCCTTAAAATTGGATAACAGTTAAACTTATAATGTGATTTTAAGAACATGTGATTTCACCTAATACCATTGATAAATATGAAGATTAATAACAGAAATTGACAATAAAGTAAAGCAAACCAGTGTTGAAATACAATTCAGCCCTCGAGCTAGTATGCCATCGAACTGACTGGTACTATAGTAATGAAGTATATAAAATGAACCGATGAACAAAAGAGAATAAGCTAAAGAGAATGTTATATTGCTTTGATGTGCGAGAGTAATGTGTTCTACAAATAATAAGAACTTCCTTTTATATAGTAGAGGAATTCTACTTATGATACAACTCTAATTATAAAAGGAAACCCCATAATTAGCTAATTAACCATTCTTCATTTGATCGTTCCGAGATTTTTGCCATGATCTTTGACCAGTCACAGATATCTCGTCTTTCTGTTATTACGCTATCTCCGATCTTGCTCGATGTCTACCTTGTTTGTTCTCGATTCTTATTGGTCTCGATCTCGGTAGGTACCTCGAATCCAGATCTTGGTATCTTGTCCTCGTACCTCAATCTGAGCTACTATGGGACCGACCTTCGGTCTATCACCCCGGTCTCAATTAATCAGTAAAATCGGGTGGGCTCGATTTTAATCGTATACAAATAAAGAAGCTAGTAAATTAAGAGAGAACTAGATGTAGTACAATTAAGAAAACTAGATGTAGTACATCTAATATAAATTAAAGTAAGAGAAGAAGTTTGACTTGTTATCTTCTTTTCTCAATTAGATCTGGATATATTGGACAGAACCGCCTCCCCCCCCCCTCCCGGACCCCTACCCCAAAAAGAGAGAGAGAGAGAGAAAGAGTGACTATCACTATATTCTTTCTTGTTGCATCTTTTTCCAACATAAAGATCATAAAGAAGAAAATATAGATCCAAGAATTTGCCAACAAAAATGTTAAGAAAAATACACATTGATCATAATATCATACGTACTATTTTATGGTGAACTAATTTGGGATAAAAAAGAGTTGAACTAATAAGGTTGAGTCATAACCTGTCCAAAGTTTGTTCTAATCAAAGATGGATGGATCAATCAGGACTAAACTGTAACACTCCTCAAATTTATAAAAGTTTCAAGACACGTTAAATATAAAATTTAATATTTTTCCCCTTAAATTATACTTCTATTATGGATTTAAACCCTTATGATTGATTTTTGAGTTACTTCTCTATTTATAAATATTTGGATATACAATTAGGGAAAATATTAATAATTTTAATATTATTAATTATTAAAAGAAGTATCATTAATTATCCTACAATAGTAGTAAGCAAAAACTGAATTGTTAATTCTCTTCCTTCTCTGTTAATAGAGTAAGTTTCATGTTTAGGGGGAAACTATAAAATTAATTAAAATACACTGGTTGTTGTAGAATCGATTGTTTGACAGGTATAAATTGGATGGGGGCTTACGTATTGTCTCGAAGAGTTTTGAGGTGAGTTGATATAACCATTTACTAAAGTAGTTTAACTCACTAAAGTATGCATACAAGGTGTTTGATGAATTGCTTAAAAGAGTTAATATGTACTTAATTGGAGCGAGTAAGTACCTATTAGCTTAGAATTCTAGTTAAAGTTTAAATGATTTATTCTAATATATGTGTATAAATTTTCAGATTTTTGTGTTATTCTTATATGTCATTTTCATGTTAAAAAATTCATGAAGAATTAAGAATCTCTAGAAATACTTTGAAGGTTTATTTCATTCTTATGCCATGCTTTATATTTAAGGATACCAGTATGAGTATGTATAGAATGTTTCAGAAAAAATTTAGACTTAAATGGTCAAGAAAGTTAAGAACTTGATTTAGATCCTAGCGAGGTCACACATAACACTTTATTATTAAAGTTTTTTTTTTGGAGTATCTTTTATTCTGAGAAGGGGTCATCGTCCAGGCCGAAGGTCCTGATCAAGGCGTTGACTTCCTGAAACTATTTGTGCCAAAGTAGAGAGCACACGAGCCGAGGGTCTTGTTGCTGAGAATTTGCCTACCCAAGCTAAGGTATGATACATGAGCGCTGAGAACCATGAAGCGAGTGGTACTTCCTGGATTGAGCCTATTCGATCAGGTTGGGATCGAACCCGTGTCGATCACACGGTGATTAAGACAGAAATAAGTCAGGATAGTTGGAACTCCCAAAGAATAAAGTGGAGTATTTTTTATAAGAAAGATAAAGAAAAGAATTTTTTTTAGAATATTCATAAAATGCTATTATGCAATTATTTTAGAATTTTTCTTAGAAGCTTTATGTTTTCCATGCATTTAGAATCTTTGCTCGTAATGTATATTTTATTAAAGTTTCATCCCCTGTCATTGAGACTCACTGAGTACAATAGATGGTATTGACGTTCTCTTTTGGGAACCTACGTTGGTCTGCTTTACAACGTAGGAACCGATTTTGCAGACGAGCATGCTACATGTTAGGACTTCCCTCTCTTCCAGTATTATTGATGAGCTTCGCTTTGTTCGTGGAGTATTACTTTGAGTTATCTTTATTTAGTTATTTATTTTCTTACTTGGAGAACTAGCCAGGCAATCTCATGTCCTGAGCAGTGCGTCAGTTTATCAGTAGAGTCTTCATAGACACATTTGATAGGTTAAGATTCAGATATTTTGGATAATAACTTAGCAGTATTTCAATGGTTACTACGAATAAAGTTTTGAAGTTGATTTATTTTAGATATTTAAATTAATTAAAAGTATTTGTTTAAAGTATTACCTTGTTGCATATAAAGTTTGAAGTTATAATAGATTTGATAAGCGCAGATGATTTGCTTGGTCATGTTTAATGATCGGGAGTCGGTCACGGCTTGTTCAGAAAATGGGTCGTGACAAACTTGGTATCAGAGCCCCAGATTTATGGAGTCCTAGGGGTCTATGAAGCCGTGTCAGTAGAGTCTTATTTATGGGTATGAAGTGTGCCATACTTATAAGTAGGAGGCTACAACATTTAGGAACCATCTGTTTTCATACTTTAGACCGTGTAGTAGAGCCTACCCCTAAGAAATTATATAATGTATTCGTTTCTCCAAAACTCGCAGAAATGGCTTGTACTCGCAACTCTGACACCGACACTCAGGATTCTACTAAAGAAACTATTGCTACTATTGTGGCTCAAGGTAGAACTAAGAAGGCTTCAACTCAGAAAAAGAAGGGTAAATTCACAAAGAGGGTTTAAGTACCCCGGGTTGAACATGAAGAAGGGGTGGAGCATGATGAGCCATTACCTCAGAATCCAGTGCTGCCCCCAACAACATTTCCGACTTAGAAGCTATATCTACATAGGTGGGTCAGATGTTTAATGTTTTCCACAGTGCTATGGAGATATTTAAAGCCTTCATGGCCAACCAGAACGGAAAAAGAGATGAGATTCCACCTCAATCAAATAGACAGAACAATTCTGAGTCCTCAAGAGTGAATGAACTCTTAAAGTTGAGTCCTACATTGTTCTGTGGTACTATAGTTGATGAAGATCCAATGTAATGGCTGGAGGGTGTCAAGAAAGCCCTCCGAGCGACGAATGCATTTGATGATAAAGCTGTGGAGCTGGCCGCCTACTAGATTAGAGATATGGCTGGCGCCTGGTTTGAGATGTGGGAAAAGGAAAGAGATGAAGATGATGGTCTGCCTACTTGGGAAGAATATGAAGAGGCCTTCATGGATAATTTTATACCAGAAGAGGATAGGGAAGCTAAGGCTACAGAGTTTGAGCAGCTCAAGCAAGGGAATAAAAGTATGCAAGAGTACTGCATGGAATTCATAAGTTTGGCTAAGCATGCTCCTCACATGGTTAAGACAGAAAAGCAAAGATCTGCAGGTTTTTTGGCGGTTTGGCTTACCATATTAAGGATATAACATCAACTGCAGCGGTAGGAATGAAAACTTTCTCCTCTATTGTGGGATTCGCCAAGCACTTAAAAAAAAGACAGACAACAAAGGAGAGAAGAAAAAAAGCATAACAAGAAAGCTTGGACAATAGGCATGTTTAATGGTACATCCAGCGGAGGTGGAAGAGGTTCCTCCAATAAGGAGTCAATAGCACCAGCTCAGTCCAGTCATCAATCAGGTGGTGGGTCTTCCTTCAGACGTAATCAGAGTTATGGAAACTAGTCTTGCCAGAATAAGAATTTTAGGACATCATCCACATAAAGCCACAGTCATGCTGAGCAACATTCACAACAATAAGGTCTTTGTGGAACATGTAAGCGGCAACATTCAGGTCAGTGCAAGCTCGGGTTTCACAGTTGCTATCATTGCGGAGACAGTGGTCAAATAAAGGCAAACTTCCCAAAGTTGCGATGTAATTTCAGTGGGGGATCAACTCGTCCTTCTAGATACTCAGCTACTACAGATGCACCACCCGAGGCTCGTGGTTCTCATAATCAAATCAGGAATGGAGCAGACAGAGGTGCAGATCGAGTTACACAGGAAGGGGGACAACCCCGTTTGTTTGCTACACTTGATCGTCAAAGTGCAGAGGCATCTGCAGAAGTTATTACAGGAATACTTCTAGTATGCTCACATAATGCTTATGCCATAATTGATCCAGGTTCAACATTTTCATACGTTACTCCATTTTGCGATTAACCTCGGGCTAGAACCTAAACAGCTTAGTGAGTCATTCCTAGTATCCACTCCAGTTGGCGTGTCAGTGAAAGCCACAAGAGTCTATAGAGGTTGTATAGTTTCAGTCCAAGGTCGTAGCACCGAGGTTGATCTCATATAGTTAGAAATGGTGGATTTCAATATGTCTATGGGCATGTATTGGTTGTCTTCCTGCTATGCCATGTTAGATTGTCGTGCCAAGATAGTTAGGTTCCAATTTCCAAATGAATAAGTCCTAGAGTGGAAGGGTAGTTCAACATCACTTGTAGGTAAGTTTATTTCTTACCTTAAGGCACAACGAATGATCGGTAAGCGGTGTCTCATCTATTTTGCTCACATCATTAATTCAGAATCAGAACCACCAGCTCTTTAGTTTGTTCCAGTTGTTAGAGAATTTCCAGAAGTTTTCCCAGATGACCTTCCCGGACTTCCTCCTGAAAGAATCATAGAATTTGGCATCGATCTCATGCCAGGCACTCAGCCCATATCTATACCTCCTTATAGGATGGCTCCAACAGAACTTAATGAGTTGAGAGAATAGTCGAAATACCTTCTTGACAAAGGGCTTCATTAGGCCGAATGTTTCACCGTAGGGTGCCCCGGTCCTGTTTGTCAAGAAGAAAGATGGGTCTCTCAGAATGTGCATCGACTATCGGCAGTTGAATAATGTTACCATTAAGAACAAGTACCCACTGCTAAGAATTGATGATTTATTTGATCAACTTCAGGGTGCAAAGTACTTTTCATAGATAGATTTGAGGTCGAGGTACCATCAGTTTTGACAATCAGAAAAGAGGATATATCTAAAATAAGATTTAGAACTCACTACGAGCACTATGAATTTCTAGTAATGTCCTTCGCGTTAACAAATGATCTAGCTGCATTCATGGACCTCATGAACAGAGTTTTCAAGCCATTCCTTGATACTTGTATTATCGTGTTTATAGACTATATTTTGGTATACTCTAAGAGCAAGGATGAGAATGTAGAACACCTCAGGATAGCCTTGCAGACCTTGAAGGAGAATGATCTTTATGCTAAGCTTTCAAAATGTGAGTTCTGGTTGCAGTCAGTGGCATTCTTATGCCATGTGGTATCTAGTGAAGACATAAAAGTAGACCCTTAGAAGACAGAAGCAGTCAAAACCTATCCAAGGTCGATAACGCCAACTGAATCAGAAGTTTCTTGGGATTAGCTGGCTACTATAGAAGGTTTCTAGAGGAGTTTTCCTCACTTGCAGCTCCATTAACTAAGTGGACTCAGAAAGTAGTTAAGTTCCAGCGGTTAGACGTTTGCAAGCAGAGTTTTCAAGAGTTAAAAAGATGCACTTAGTAGGAAGTCAATGGGTGTCCTGGAACATCTTGAAGTACAAAGGTGAACTTTAGGTCGAGAAATTCAAAAAGTGGCAAATGATGGAATTAGATTGGACGAGACCGAAGAAGGAGGTATAACTGCTTATGCCTTAGCACAATCCTCTCTTGTTGCGCTTCTTAAGGCTAAACAAGACGAAGATATGTATTTAGTGAAGTTAAAAAAAGGATTCAGAAACAAAGAAATCACTGCTTTCACTCTAGGAAGTGATGGAATTCTGAAGTTGAATGATCAGTTATGTGTGTATGATGTACATGGTCTTAGGAAGGTCATAATGGAAGAAGCTCACAGCTCGAAGTACTCTATCCACCCAGGTTCTACCAAAATGTAGATGGACTTGAAAGAGTTGTATTGGTGGCAAGGCATGAAGAAACAAGTAGCAGATCATGTGGCCAAATGTTTGAATTGCCCGCAAGTCAAAGCCGAGCATCAGAGGCCTGGTGGCCTAGATCAAAATATAGAGATACCATAGTGAAAATGGGAGGTGATTAATATAGATTTCGTAGTAGGTCTGCCTCGCACATACCGTAAGAATGATTCGATTTGGGTTATGTAGACTGATTGACAAAGTCCGTGCATTTCCTACCAGTAAAGACGACAGATTCCGCAGAGCAGTAAGCGCAATTATACATCAAAGAAATAGCCCGATTACATGGTACTCTAGTTTCAATCATATCAGGCAGAGGCCCTCAGTTCACGGCGCATTTTTGGCAGGCATTTCCGAAAAGATTAGGTACCAAGGTCAATTTGAGCACCGCTTTCCATCCACAGACCAACGATAAGGCAGAAAGGACCATTCAGGCTCTCGAAGATATGTTGCGAGCATGTGTTATAGATTTTGGAGGTAATTGGGATGATCACTTGCCACTTATAGAATTTGCTTACAATAATAGCTATCAGTCCAGCAATGGTATGTCTCCTTATGAAGCGTTGTATGAGCGAAGATGTAGGTCTCCAGTGAGTTGGTTTGAAGCAGCAAAAGTGTCGTTGATCGGTCCAGAGTTTATTTGTATGCCTTAGAGAAAGTCTAGCTAATAAGAGAAAGGCTGAAAACGGCTCAGAATCGTCAAAAATCCTATTCTCACAAGAGGCATCGTGACTTAGAGTTTATGGTTGGTGACAATGTGCTTTTGAAAGTTTCACCAATGAAAGGAGTTATGAGGTATGGTAAGAAAGGGAAACTTAGTCCTAAATTTATCGAAACTTATGAGATTATAGGAAAGAAGGGGAAAGTGGCTTATGAACTAGCGATGCACATTGAGTTGTCCTCTGTTCATCCTATCTTTCATTTGTCTATGGTTAGAAAGTACATTTGTAGAATACTTCTTTTTAAAAATTTTAGGAAGTGAATATTTTCATTCCTCATGTAATTAATCCGGATCATCCTTCTTATATTCTTATTGCTATACATTTGATTTTGTCTTGTCCGCCTCTATGTCTCAGTTTATTAATCTCAATCACATTTTCAAGTGTTTTATTTAGGTCAAGAAAAACCTACTCTAAATTCAAAAAGTGGTTTGCTTGCAAAATTCATGTAAAGGGTACTATGCTTGATTAGCAAGTGTTCTATAAATTAAAATTTCACATTTATATCTTGAACAACATTATACTGTACTCGAAACAGATGCATTCGTTGTAGTAACCTATAGTACAACACACATGAGATTGATTAAACATTAAGGGAATTTGAGGGAAGTAAATTGTGTCACCTTATGCGAATCTCACATCGACAAAACACGAGAGAGAAGTTGAGTATATAAGTAGAGACACCTTAGATTCTAGTGACGCGTTTTAAATCTGTGAGGGTCTAGGCCTAAAGCGTACAATATCACTGTGGGTTGGGCTGTTACAGATGATATTATAGCCACTCTTGTGTCAGCCTTGCCGATGTTGGGTCAGAGTTCAACTGAATTTAGGCAAATCCCGGTAAGGGGGGAAAACCTCAGTCCTAAGTCTAGGCGAATCACATGCGGTGGGGAAAACCTCAACGAGGATGTTGAGTCCATAAGAGGGGATGTATGTAACACCACAGACTTTAGACAGAGTCCCAAATCGACAAAAATACAAGAGGGATACTGGGTATATAAATTAACAAGCCTTAGACCCTAGTGACGCCTTTTAAATCTGTATTGGTCTAGGCCCAAAGTGGACAATATCACTGTGGGCTGGACTATTACATAGCCACTCCTAATTATAGCCATTCCGTGTGTAACCTTGAACAGTGGTGGGGCAAACATCAGCGAGGACGCTGAGTCCCGAAGGGGGTATATGTGACACCTTAGTCGATTCCCACATCGACAAAATACAGGAGAGATGTTGGGTATATAAGTAGACACGCCTTAGATTCTAGTGACGCATTTTAAATCCGTGCAGGTCTAGGCCCAAAGAGGACAATATCACTGTGGGCTGGGCTGTTACATAAATGTAATGGACAAAGCTTGAAATAGAAACAACAACTACAACTACACTTCACTCCCAAATACGTTAGGGCGGTTATATGAATCATCACTTTTCCATTTAAGCTCAATTTATATCATCATCATACAAAATATTTGTATTATGATGATTCATTATGGATTACGCTTTCCTTGAGTTGAAGATCTATTGGAAACAGCCTCACTACCTTCACAAGGTACATTTAAGGTATGTTCATACACTACCGTCCCCCGACCCTATTTGTTGTTATTTATGAGGATTTAATATGAATTGACAAGTTTTACGCTGGTTGCCAGCCAACTGCAACCCTCCTTCTTTATTAAGACTTCAAACCAACAATATGAACAAGCTCACACAGGAGGAGTTAGGAGATAGAAGTGAGCATGAAATATATATATATATATATATATAGATGTCCTTTATGCATATTGTAGCATCAAAGTTAAGGTACAATAGAAGAGACATTTATACCTTGAGGATAATCCAGACAAAACTTAGCCTTACACATTACACTGTTTTGTCATAAGTAAAATCATGTCAATGAAAGGCATGCTCAAAGATTATGAAGTGTTTCTATCAACCACAATATACTATGTACTACAACTTCCCCACTGCTGTTCTCTTATGAATTTTTAGGTGGTGTTTTGTCCATGCAACCTTTTCTAAGAAGTTGGCACTTTTTTCTGAATCTGTTTGTTTGATACCATTTTCTGAATTGATTAAAGGGAAAAGGTCTAAAGTTGCTCATGTACAATCTCAAAATTGCTCGAGGTACATACTTTGGATCCATAGCCTACTAAAAAATCTGGTTATAGCGATGGACAAATTCTGTACCTAAACAGAAAAATCTTCCACGAATCTCATTTAGCAACAGATTATCAGAAAATTCTGCTAGTTGCGGGCGATATAACAACATATTAGCGACACCGTTCGTAGCTAATTCTAGTTGTTTTTGTAGTGATATATACCATTGTCCAAGCAAATTATCTTGTATTTCTCCATGATATTAGCGGAGCTCCAGCGTGAAATGGGTGGACTTCATATTTATACTTCGAGGAAAAGGTCCAAGACGAAAACGACAATTGTTTCTCTATCTTTAACTATGATTTAAACTTATCATCCGTTATAAGAGCTAAATTAGGGGTCAAAGACAATGAGATATTTTCCCCAAGGACAGGGTAAGATTAGACGCAAAGTATAATGGGAGGTAAATGTTGCTCAATCAGTACAAAGACAATTCGACCATTTTCCTTGTTTAAAATATGCCCCGGTGGTACTATTCTAAAAACTATTTTGTCAATAGAACAGAACTCCAAAAACTCAAAACTATAAGATTGTGTTTGACGAAAAACAACAAACAAATATAGTTTCAAACAACTATGCCTCAGTCCAAAACAAGCTAGGGGCTCGGCTATAAGAATCCTCACTTTTAAACTCAACTCATCTCATCATCATAATTTTGTTTCGACCTAGAATTGAACCCTCGTTTCTCACTTGCTGGGCGCCTAAATTTCAGCTTCAGAACCAAATCACCCAACAATAGCAATAGCAGTCACCAAATATTTCCATATGCCTATATCCCATAATGAATTTGGTTTTATTGTCTACTATCACATTTCCTAAACTAGATGAATGGTGTTGGTTCCCAACTACAAGAAATCCCTCTGCAAAACCCCTTAAAAACTGAAGCCTAATTAGGAGAGCAACGAGAATCGAGCCACGAGATAATGTCATTGAGCACAGTAAGAATTCTATCATCAGGTTCACCTTCAAGAATACAGTGATAGCCTCCTTCATAGAGCTTAAGAGTTTTGTCGCTGCTCGAGGACTTATCATACAGATACTGACTCACGAGAGGATCCGTCACTTTATCTGCAGCTCCGTGAAGAATGAGCATCGGGGATGCCACCTGCACGTGTTGTTACATACAAAACTGTGAATAAATTTCTTCGAACAAAACTGGAAAATAAGATAGTGCTTAGTCGATACACGTGGAAATGTACTGACCTTGTCCACTTGTGATTCGATGTATTTTGTTGCGTTTAAGAGTTCCACAGCAGTTTTCACGCGTGTTTTATCCGAGTAAGAGATAACATTGTATGGAGCCTAGAAAAGAATGAAACAACAACTAGCTTTCAGTAAACCATCAATTCAGAGCTGTGCTAAGTCTATATTGAACACCAACGCGGTGGGCATTCTTTTGCTTTTTGCAACTACTAATATTCATTGTCTCTTCTTCTCAAATTCGGCAATTTTACATAGTTCATGTCCAGGATAACTATATGCAAGTAGTTTTCTTCAAACGGAAGTTTAGAATAGTCATCATTTGGCCAGTATTCTTTTTTGACTTAACATATTAGAGAGTAAATAGCGGCGTTACCATTTTCCTTTTCTTGAACTCCCTGAATGCCAATTCTGCCAAATCTTTAGTAGGGACTATCTTTGCTTGTGGCGTAATGTTAGATACAAAAATCAAAACCTTCTGCAGGAAAACTGGTGGCGTCATGTCTTCTGCAATCTTAGCAACACCACAGGATCAGCGAAATTCTAGCATTAAGAAAGTTCAAATTCCAACAAAGATGAAAACATTTACAATATAAAAATTCAAGACACACAGGATTTCATGACTATGCTCAGAGGAACATATAATCTCTTTCTACGGTAAATCATCCTAGATTGATAATCTGACTTCTTTCTTAAATATGATTTCACTAGCTACTGGTAACAAAAAGATTGCTTATTAGAATGGAGTCTATTCATTTCATATTTGTATAAATGGTGCCTGAAATGAGAAGCATTCCTCAGCCAAACCTTGACCTAAGAAGCCGTTACAATAAGCAGAGCTTTTCTGATAGTAACACCCCATCATAGAGAGAATAAATTACGAGAACTAATTAAGGATTGAACTGAAAAACATAAAAGAACAGTTGGTACCCACATGTTTTGATATTCTCTGGAGAGTATTTGCGTGGAGAGTTTTGCATATTGGGAAGAAAATTTTTAGGATGGAAGCAAGCACCGTTTTCAAGCCAGAGTTTACCATAATTGTAATTTTCCCCTCATTAGGTGAAGATAAGATTGAAAAAAACACAATAAGATAAAAAGAAATGCAATGCATGGCGATCAGCTCGAGTATCATTACTCAGAAAGCTAAAATTTGCTAACAGCACAGAGCAATGAATCAAAATAACGGTTGAGTGTTTTAGTATCAGTGAGTGATAATGAAGCAAGCCAAGTTTTGTCTGTAAATCAATGTCATTTTCTGGTACAACTTTGTGGATGGTCAACATAATTTCCACTCTTAACTCTTGAGTCTAAGAAAATTCAAGAACCTAAGATTCAAATGGAAGGCTGAAGAGACGCAATATTTGGTATTCGGGAAATGAAGATGGACAATCAACACGCAAAACTGAAAAATTATGCAATCATTGAAACAATTGAGCATATTCAAGTGTTAAGATACTGAACTTGTTGAGATGATCGTTTTAACACATTTTAGTTTGACGAAGAGAAATTCAGACATTCTGAATTTTTAGGAGATACGAAGAAGGGATGATAAATACATTGGTTCAGTTCACAATAAATATGTTCGATAAATTGAGATAATGGAGCTTGGAGATGACGATAATATAAGAAGTTAGTTAGTTGAGCTAAAGATAATATTACTTTGCACATTGGCGCAACAAGGACAATTCCGTCCCATTGACGTGGTTCCTTTAGAAGAGCTTTCAGAGCAATTGCACCTCCCATTGACTGCCCAAATATAAAGCAGGGAAGCCCGCTAATTTCCGGCCTACCTGCTCCATCACAAGAGAAATTATCATTACATTGTTAACGAGAATTAGCATGTTCTAACAAAAATAAGAATAAATTGTGAATGAATTAACTCCGAATGGGAATGTTCACAGAAAACCTTATTGCTGATGGTCATTATCGTATGAAATTATGACAGAGTACAACCTCTCTGCGACGTACCTTTTATCTTCACATACTGCTCATTGACATTGTCAACTATACCATCAAATTCAGGAATATATCCATGCAAACCATCCGAGAGGCCAAAACCGGGATGGTCAATAGCATAGACGGCATAGCCAGAGGCCGAAATAAACTTTGCAATACCTGAATCAACAAATCATACAAAAGATTTATTAAAGGCTACTACTTGTCGATAATAATGAACAGAGTCATGCTACAATTGGTTCTGGAATTAAAGAGATGATAACGAACGAACCTTCAAAGAAGAAAGTGCAGGTATCACCATATCCATGACAAAAGCACAAAGCACCTTTAATTCGTACGCCTGGCTTTGGCAGCCAACTTTTACAGAAAATCTGTTGGCCTTTCGAATTTGTTTCATACCACTACAAAATCCACAGATGTTTTATGAAAAATACACAAACTCCTTTTCCTAACGAGAGTATTACAGATAATATATAGTACGAACAAGATAAGATAAGATTGGTTCTGCATAATCTCCCATCAATCAAACAGACAAATCATACCGAGAAGAACAATTAGCAATTCAAAACACAATGCTCCATATATGTCCATTATCCTAAGATTACAAGCCATTGCCATAGATCAAGTAAGCACTATTAACCTTCCTTTACAACAACAACAACCCAGTATAAGAGTATTTTGGGGCACTAATCCAAAGATCGACATAACTATTTTAACAAATAAGAGTAAGTCGATCACATTCAAGAAAGAAAATCAAAGTTAGAATAACTGCGATCCATTTTGTTATAATCGTGAACGTTGTCATAATCAACAAGGTTAAAGTTCCATGAAAAAAACTTCAAAATCTCTTTTTTCTTATGTTTCTCCCAACTGACCTCCATTCCACTCTCTCCTCATCTTACAAACCCCATTTTCACTTTCCTATGTTTGAATGAACGACACTTCATCGTTCATTTAAATCAACCTTAAACCATTGAAAATAAATATAACATGATTGAGGGGATTAATATGTAATCAACTTCAATGACATTGCAGACAGAGCAAAACTGAACCACATAGCTAAATCAAGATTTCTTAACCCACAATTATTCATCACAAAAGTAAAGTACAAACACAACACAAGAGAGCAGTATAAATAAAGCAAAATTACCTCTTCTACTCTGATATCAGCTGGAGTCATCTGCACACCCCATTAAAGTAAAAGAACCAAAAAATTTAAATAATAATATTAGAAATCACTTATGGAGTAAAAGAATCAAAATTAACGTTAAAAAAAGTTACTAACTTTTAACTCCAAGAAAACCAAAAAGAAACTAATTCTAACATAATTAAGACAAACCCAACCTTAAATAAGACATGATCAAGCTGCTAATTATGAAGTAAATGAATCAAAATCTACATTTAAAAAAATTAATTTTAACTCCAAAAAAACCCTACATTATTAAGACAACCCAACCATAAACAAGACATTATCAGAAGCACTATGAACAAAAGAATCAAAATCTACACTAAAAAGTAAATTTCTTAACTCCAAGAAAACCAAAAAGACACTAATTTTAACATGATTAAGACAAACCCAACCTTAAAAAGACATGATCAAGCTGCTGCTTATGAAGTAAAAGAATCAAAATCTACATTAAAAAAATTAATTTTAACTCCAAGAGAACCAAAAAGACACTAATTTTAACATTATTAAGACACCCCAACCATAAACAAGACATGATCAGAATCACTTATGAAGTAAAATAATCAAAACCTACACTAAAAATTTGATCTTTAATTCCAAGAAAACCAAAAAAAAAAACACTAAATTTAACATAATTAAGACAAAACCACCTTAAATAAGATATGATCAAGCTGTTGCTGAGTAGCAATAAAAGCTGATCGAACCCTTCTTCTAGCAGGAGCATGATCCAAATTCTGTGAAGCAATTTCATTTAATGCTTCACTTACACCTTCAATTCTTGGCTTTTTAATTGCCATAGTAATCAATTTATTCTTTGAAATTAGTGGTTTATACTTCAAATTATGATGCGGAATAATGGGTTGGTTAATTTTCCGGTGAAGAACTGAGAATTCAGGCTGTAAAAATGGTCGGAAAGTGGAAGTTAGAGTAAGGTCCATTCTATTGAATGATCATTTACACACACACACACACAGTGGAAATGTGCTTTTAAAGATTCCTATGCATTAAAAAATGGCAATAAGCCGACAGGTGAATAGTAGTGCACGTTCATAATGACTTCCAATGTGTTATTATTTGGACCATTTTCTCTATCATTTGATTAATAACTGAAAAACGTGAGGTTTGACTACTATAGCATTTTCTTTTTCTTCTTTAATTTTTTCTTTCTTTTTTCGCTTTTGGAAAAAGATAGGCAAAAATAAATAGAAAGAACTTGTCGTAAGTGATGCATCTCGTAGTGTATATTCGTAAAGTATGCTTTAAATCTCCTTTTAAAAAAGTAAGCGCGCTATATTGTTCTGTTTCACGTCGAGAATTAACACAGAAGGTTAGTAGGCAATCGAGCGTCTTTCCTTTCATATCAGTAATGATAGTGTCATTCTCGTATTTTTGTATTCTTAAATTTCTACTACTCTATAATTGTTATAAATATAATTGTATTTAAGGTGAATGTATATATTTTAGAGAGATTTTAGAGTTTGTTATTTGGTGGCTAAGTCACCTTTTTCTTATAAATAGAGGGGTTCTATTCCATTGTAATTGATCCCAAAACCAATAAGAATTCTTTTTCTCTACTTTTCTTTGCAATACTCTTTTTCTTCTTTTATTATTTAAAACAATAGTATTATTTATGATTCGATTTTACTATTATCTTGTTGTTGCCACTGCTTCTCTTCTATAACTTCTATACTAATACATTTCTTCCTCTATAATGTTGTGATTATGAATGCTAGTTTTGAGCCAAGTAACTTTCGAAAACATATTTTCTACCTGCATAAATGTAAGGGCAAGAATGCGCAGTCACTACTCGCTCTAGATCCTCACTTGTGACACCACACTGACATGTTGTTGTATTCGATCTCTTTCACATTTTATATGCCAATGTCACTATTCAAGGCGTGAAAGTAGTTTTTTTTAGGAAAGTAAATAAATTTGAAATTCCTTTTCAAGTGAAAACGGTATTTAAAAATTAGAGTTGTGTTTGGACATGAAATATAATTTTGGGTTGTTTTTAAAATTTTGTGATTGATCTGACTGAAAATTTTGAAAACAGCTTTTTGGAGTTTTTCAAATTTTCAAAAAATTCAAAAATCCATCTTCAAGTGAAAAATTAAAAATTTATGGCTAAACACTGGTTTTGGAAAAAAGTAAAATTTTTCTTATGTCCAAACGGGCTCTAAGTGTTCTTTAGTTATTCCCTCAGTTAGTTGAATTCGAGCTCTATCTCGAGGGCTCGATTGGAACCGATCGTTATCATATAAGTCTAACATAAGGCTTAATTACTTCGCCACATTGGTTTGATCGCTTTAATTATTATTTCAATTTAATTATTCAAAATTTCATCCTCAAGTGAAAATTTGAAAGTTTATGGCCAAATACTGATTTTGGAAAAAAGTAAAACTTTTTTTATATCCAAACGAGCTCTAATTGTTCTTTAGTTATTCATTCAGTTAGTTGAATCCGAGCTCTATCTCAAGGACTCGATTGGAACCGATCATTAGCATATAAGTCTAACATAGGGCTTAATTACTTCGTCACATTGGTTTGATCGCTTTAATTTATTATTTCAATTTAATTATTTAATGTTCTTTGATCATTTGTGTTAAATTAAATCACATATTTTTTAAATCACGTACACATTTAATTGTTATTCGTTTTTAGGGCAAATAATTCTTTTTAAAAACAGGCTGAAAAGTAAATTAAGACATATGAATGGAAATGGAGAATGTATTTCAATCAAAATTTCATCCTTCTTTTTATGGATTTTAAAATTTTTTAGGCGACCAAAATTTTCAAGATTGAAAAACTAGAAAATAGAGGTGTTCACACTATGTGATGCTCCGACCATTAGGTAGAGCACGAAAATCACATTGAGTTAAACTCCACTAAGTATTCTCTTTGTCTCATATTATGTGTTGTATTTTTTTTACACGTTCCTTAAAAAATAGGAATTTTTTTATTTCTATACATTATTTGAAACTTTATTACCCTTAATGTCTATGTTTAGTTAATTACCCGCATAAACAAGTTTTATTTACAAAATATATACAATCTACCTTAAAAGGCTCCCATTCCATTATTTGTGTCTTCAATCAAGGGATATAATTACACCCTTTTTTCTTTTTTCTTTTTTCTCCTCTTCTCTTTCCTTGTATTTCCACTCATACGTTTTCTCACAAATCATCTTTAGATTTTTTACAATCTCCTACGCATTGTACTATTCATTCTGTCTAATTTTTCATATATGGAGTTTGTTTCACTGTTTAAGCATATTAATTAAGCTACTTTTGGGATTGTTCACCTCAAGTTTCAATTGTAAGATGTGTATATAGCCCAAGTTTCTAAACTTGCAATTTTGCTCTTTCACTTCTTTGTCGTCTTCCTTGTGATTAAACTTTTTTTTTGTGTGGGTTCTTTAAAGAATGCATCATGTGCCTTGATTCTTTCTTTATTGTCTATCATCAAATACTTTTTCTGTTGTTTTGCAATGTGTTTCCTTCCATTCGTTGAGGAATTTTTGAATTGTGATCTCAACATGTCAGTGCGCTTCCCTCGGGACATGTGAAAGACATCGCATAGATACCTATTTTTAAACTAGCCCATTAAAATTGCAGTGTTCATACACCAGTGATGAAAGGTTGTCTGTTTCTCTGCCTAAAAATCTACTAGATGAAGAAAGTACTTTTTTTTTTCAGCCTCGAGGATCTATCATGAGTAGTGAAAAAATTCTTATAATTTTGATCAATTTTAATATATATAAGTGTAACAACCCGGTCGGTCGTTCCAAGAGTTATAACCCTTTTCCCCCCATTTCTTCTTCTTTATGTGTTGTTCAGTTGTGTTGAGTTGTATCGATTCGGCAGGTTTGGGTCCGCAGTAGTTTGGAGTAAATGAACACTTAGTCTCTTAGTTAGAAAGCTAAGTTATAAAAGTCAATCGGAAGTTGGCTTATGAGTAAACAAATTCGGATTTTGGATTTTTATGATTTAGTTAACTTCGTTGAGTGATTTTAGACTTAGAAGTGTGTCTGGAATATAATTTGAAGGTCCGTGGTAGAATTAGGCTTGAATTGACGTAAGTAGGAAATTTGGCGATTTTAGTCGGCAGTGGAAAATTAGGTATCGGGGTCAGAATGAAATTCTGAAAGTTGGAGTAGGTTCGTAGAGTTATTTTCAATGTGTGCAAAATTTGGGGTAATTCGGACGTGGTTTGATAGGTTTCAGCGTTGTTGACGAATTTCGGAAGTTTAGAAGATCTTGGGCTTTATTACGTGTATATATATATACGTAATAAAGCCCAAGATCTTCTAAACTTCCGAAATTCGTCAACAACGCTGAAACATATCATATATATATATATATTATATATATATATATAAGGTAATATATATATAAATAGATAGTGGGCCTACTTTAGGAATATGATAATAAAAATAGAATATGAATAAAATAGTGGGCTCAAAACCCACATCTGATGCACAACGTGTTTTAGGACTTACAATTTTTAAA
>ML374325.1:0-71336 GCA_005239525.1 Nicotiana knightiana | reverse complement strand
AGTTTTTTCAAAAACTTTGCTGAAGTTTTTCCTCCTTCAGCACTGAATGTGCTGAAGTTTTTTCTCCTTGATACAATAGATTTGTCATGAAAAACATCAGCACATGCTCATGTTTTTAGTTCATTTTCTAATACTTCAGCACTGAATGTATATTTGTCATGAAAAACATCAGCACATGCTCATGTTTTTAGTTCATTTTCTAATACTTCAGCACTGAATGTGCTGAAGTTTTTCTCCTTGATACAATAGATTTGTCATGAAAAACCTCAGCACAAATGTGCTGAAATTTTTTCNCTCTATGATGAATTCAGTTTGCGTTGTACTTAATTTCAATGGGAGGTGGACTACTGACTTCAAATACTTGGATCATGATACAAAGCTTGTTCTAATTAATAAACAAGTATCATTCAATTCTTTCCTGAAAAAAATTAGTGAAGTACAAAACAAAAAACTTTAGCTATCTATATGCTGAAGTACAAAACACAAAACTTCAGCTATCTATATGCTGAAGTTTCACCAAACAAAGCACAAACTTCAGCTCCAAAACAAAAACAGGCTGAAGTACAAAACACAAAACTTCAGTTATCTATATGCTGAAGTTTCACCAAACAAAGCACAAACTTCAGCTCCAAAACAAAAACAAGTTGAAGTACAAAACAAAAAATTAAGCGCCCAAATATGTTGAAGTTCACCATAACAAAATAAAAAACTTCAGCTCCTAAACAAAAACAAGCTGAAGTTCACCAGTTACAAAATACAAACCAGACACACACGTTCAAAAGCTTCAGCATATTACCAAAACAACACAAAAAAAAACTCAGCAAAGGCACAAATTTAAACACCAATAATTAAACAAAAAAAAAAAAAAAAAAAATCAGCTCCATAAAATTAAGGTATAGATGACAAAATCACTATAGAACTAACCCTAACAACCGATCAAACATGAACATAAAAAATAAAAAAAAAATAAAAACCCTATNGTATAGATGACAAAATCACTATAGAACTAACCCTAACAACCGATCAAACATGAATATCAAAAAAAAAAAAAAAAAAACCCTATAAAATATGAGTATCACAAAAAAAAGATAAAAATAACAATACACAGAAAGTAAAGGCACTGTAATGTATCCGTGATTATATGTAATATTGTTGGAGAACAAACACTTGAAGTGATGAATATCAAAGCACAATGACGATCGTAAGCGAAGAACGGGAGAGAGAGAAAGAGAGTATTTGTGAGTATACAGTATAGGAATGGAAGTAGAGGAAACTTGACTACTTATAAAAGAGTAATATTGTCTTTTCGAAAGGCTTTTAACAAAAAAACGGGTACCGGTGCAAACATAAAAACAAAGCGGGTACAAGTTAAAGAGGGGTGCCTAAATAGGGCGCCCCGTGTAATTTTTACAAAAAGTGAGTACGGATGCAAAAATCCCATTTTTAAATAGGGAAAATTTTGATTTCCTTGTTTCATTAGAAGATACCATAATAAAGGGAAGAACAAATAGGGCACTGCGATGGCACATCTGTGGGAAAAATCTAAGCCTAACTCTGTGGCTTCAAGCATACAGGTAATATATCTAACCTATACAATAGTATAAATTATATTGATGAAGTAGAGTGGTAGGTAAGAATATTGAATTTGACAACTCATGAAGCTACTGTATAACCTAATCTGCAACTCCAGTACATGTTCTAAAGTGTACACGCTTAATCAATCTTTTTACTTGATCTAATCTTTTCAACATAAATAACTTCCCTTCGCTTTTGGATTTTGTTAGCTCTGTGAATATTTAGATAAAGGTCAAAAGAATGTCCAGGAGCAAACTTCTCTTGGTGTACTCAGTTACATCTAGGACACATATACTGAATGAAATCTTACATTACCTGATCGTGAAAAAAAAATCAGCTACTTGAAGTAATGATTGAGTCTCTAAGAATTGTTATAATATTGAAGGTTTATAAACAAGGCTTCAGTTATTTCGTAAAATTGCACTGCTACAATATGTGAAATATAAGAATTGATTATGGTGTAGTGATTGCAAGTAAGGATGATGGTAATGATGAAGTGAAATAAATTATATGGTATAGTTTTCTAAGCTACTACAGTTTTAGTACTTTTTGAAGTACTACTATTGGTCTATGCTTGTGTACAATTATTTATTAATTGAATTGTAGGTTGACTTTGGTTTTGACTCGTCCTAAGATAATGGAAATAATTCGCCTAGATTAATTAGAACGTGTTATTCAATATTTTGGATAGATTCGGAGTCTTTGGAGACCGAGTCGAGGGACGAGGACATCCCGGAGTAGGATTTTATTGTTAAGGTAAGTAACAGTTTTAACTCTGGCTTTGAGGGTATAAACCCGGAGAATTTGATATCGTGTGACTGTTCGGAGGTGATACCCACGCTAAGTAACGGGCGTGTGGTGTATACCCCGAGGGATTGAGACTTGATCCGTCCCGTGAGGCCTCGTGGCAAATCATCTGTGTTTACGTAGTTATTTGTTGTCGAACTTGTCTGCCTTCATGTTAGAGATCATGCTTAGGCTTTATTCATGCTCACATTATTTGTACTCAGTCACAGAAATTATTGTACATGTTTACCTCAGTCTCTGTTATGTGCTAATATGCTGTGATACTTGATGTGGGTTGTGTTCCCTTATTTGTTGATGATGGTGAGGCTAGTGAGGTAAATGATTGAGTGAGGCCGAGGGCCTGGTTGTGATGATATTAACACCATAGCGCGTGAGTTGACCGCGCGTGTCCAGGTATTGATACCATAGCGCGTGAGTTGTCCGCGTAGCACATGAGTTGATCGTGCGGATCCAGGTATTGATAAGATGTCACGTGAGTTGTCCGTGCTTAGCGCTTGGGCTTTGGGAGCCCCTCCGGAGTCTGTACACACCCCCAGTGAGCGCAAAGTGTTGAGTGTATTGAGTGGTGAGTAGTGAATGCTGAGTGCGAGTGCTGTGATGGGGTGAGATTGTTGTGAGGTTGCATTTACTTTTGCTATTGCTGCATTTATCTGTTAAATTTCTTTGTGGCATTTACTGAGTTATGGAATTTACCTATTTATTTCTGTTATTTTTAAAATTGTGATAATAAATAATTGGATTGTTCTGCTTAGCTCGTCACTGCTACTCAATTCCTTAGTTATTTCTGTTACTACTGAGTCGGTTGTACTCATACTACACCCTGCACTTTATGTGCAGATCCAGTTGAGTTAAAGCACGGCGATCGCTGAGTTCAGGCCGACTATCTGTGGAGATTGCAAGGTAGCTGCTAGTGTCCGCAGGACCTTGTTACTCCTGTTGTCATTTCTTCTTTTGGACAGTTAAACAATTTATATATCTTTGTTTATGGTTTTAGACGCTCATGATTTGTGACACCCCGATGTTTGGGGCTCGTTTCCGTATTCTATATTGTTATTATTTAGAGTTGATTTAGTTTATGAGAAATTCAGATGTTGGTACTGTTTTATTAAATTCTTAAAATCAATTAGTAGTAATATTTTGGGAAGTAGGCTTGCCTTGTAACACGATAGGCGCCATCACGACCATGGTTAAATATTGGATCGTGACAATAAGCCTTCTAGAACAGCACCCGAATATGTCAATATGAACTCAGAATTGGTAAGACTTACCTATCTGATTTATACATACTAAAAATAAATCTCATATAACTAATTATGTATTATACAATTTATCTACAACTTATCTACAAAATTCACACTTTATTTCTACCCAATTAAGTACAACTACAATAACATACAACTTAAATACAAATTTTATACAATATCTTTTGTATATTTTATATCTGATTTATACATAGTAAAAACAAATTTCATACAACTAATTATATATTATACAATTTATTTACAACTTATCTACAATTTATCTACAACTTATCTACAATTTATCTACAACTTTCACACATTATTTCTACCCAATTAAATACAACTACAAAAACATACAATTTAAATATAAATTTTATACAATATGGCTTTTGTATATTTTGTACCTAATTTATACATAGTAAAAATGAATTTCATACAACTAATTATATATTATATAACTTATCTACAACTTTCACACATTATTTCTATCAAGTTAAATATAACTACAATAACATACAACTTAAATACAAATTTTTTATAAATTTAAACAATATGTCTTTTGTTTATTGCATTGATTAACCCCCCCCCCCTCCACACACACACAAATTCCACAAAAGGTAAGCTACGAGCTATGTTGTTCGGACTCTTCAAAAATATTTTTGGGTGCGTATCGAATCTTCCAAAACTGGTGTATTTTTGAAGGATCTGATACGATCCAATATCATTTTGGAAAGTTCGCGTTACATAGGTTATGAGGAAGTGATTGGTACGAATAGAGTTAATGCTTTAGGAAAATGTATGAAAAAAAATTATTTTTTTACTTTCTGATCAGCCAAGTCAGAATTTGAAGCTTGTGAGTTTGAGATTCTAGATTTTTTAAGTTATTGATTTTAAACTAATAATTTATTCATATTCCATAAATTTACAAAACAAATGATTCATTCACACATGTAAGCAAAAGGCTAGCTTCAACTAACACTTAAATATTATTATTAATATTTGGGATACAAAGTTTTTATCAAAATATTTCTTATTTACTAATATATATATATATTTTATCTTAGGGATCAAAAATGCTATTATCTCTAAAAAGTAAGGAAAGAAATTAGGAAAAAGAAACCAAAGGGCTGAGTTTCAATTACAGGAAATCCTCCTAGTTTGCCATTGCTTTGAGCTCTCTGCCGCAAAGAATTTTCTTTCAAGTATTTTTTTTCTTTCAAAATAGCTAAAATTGCTAGAAACATATCCTTAAAAACTCCTCATAGACTCCTTGAAGAAAAGTTCATTACTTTCTTAAAATCATGTAAAACTATAAAGCAAGTCAAACAAATTCAAACACAAATTATAACCCAATGTATTGGCTATACCCAATACATTATTCCTCCTCTTTTGTCCAAATGTATGGAATTAAGACAAATTTTCTATGCCCACCATGTGTTCGATCAAATTCCCGAGTTAGACGCTTCTCCTTTTAACATAACATTCAAAGGGTATCTCCAGAATCATATGTACAGAGAAGTAGTAGTGTTTTTTCGGAGAATGATGGACGAAGATGTTAGGCCGAATCGTTTTACTTTTCCTATGGTTTTGAAGTCTTGTGTAAAGTTGTTAGCTTTGGTAGAAGGTGAACAAGTGCATGCTGTTGTGCTAAAGGTTGGATTTTTGAGTAATAGTTTTGTGGGTACGACGTTGATAGATATGTATTCGAGTGCGGGAAGAGTGAAATGCGCTTATAGGGTGTTTAATGAGATGGTTTTACGGAATGTGTTTACATGGACTTCTATGATCAATGGATATGTTGCGCATGGCGATTTGGCATCCGCAAGAATGCTTTTTGACTTGGCGCCTGAGCGAGATGTTGTATTATGGAATAGGATGGTTACAGGATACATTGAATGTGGGGATATGGTAGAGGCTAGAAAGCTTTTTGATGTGATGCCAAATAAGGATTTAATGTCCTGGAATACTTTGTTGAATGGATATGCTAATAGTGGGGATGTTGAGGGGTGTGAGAAGCTTTTCGAAGTGATGCAAGACAGAAATATTTTTTCCTGGAATGGTTTGATTGGAGGGTATGCTCACAATGGACGTTTTTGTGAGGTTATTGATGCCTTTAAGAGGATGCTAAATGAGTCTGATGTGCAGCCTAATGATGCCACTCTTGTGAATGTGTTGTCTGCTTGCACGAGATTAGGTGCTCTTGATTTGGGTAAGTGGGTGCATGTATATGCCGAGAACAACGGCTATAATCACAATGTATATGTTGCCAATGGGTTGATTGATATGTATGCAAAATGTGGGGTGGTTAGTAATGCAATTGATGTGTTTAGGAGCATGGATAAAATAGATTTGATTTCCTGGAACACGATCATTAATGGCTTAGCAGTGCATGGTTGTGGTAGAGATGCCTTGAGTTTGTTTGCAGAGATGAAGAATTCTGGAGTAAAACCAGATGGAATTACTTTTATTGGTGTGTTATGTGCGTGTTCTCACATGGGTTCAGTTGCAGATGGTTTTGCCTATTTTAACTCGATGATGAATGAATATTCCATCGTGCCTCAAATTGAGCATTATGGTTGCATGGTTGATCTGTTGGGACGAGCTGGTCTTTTGGAGCAGGCGGTGGATTTTGTGAAGAAGATGCCTGTACGAGCCGATGCTGTCATTTGGACTGCATTACTTGGCGCATGTAGAATATACAAGAACATTGACTTTGCGAGACTAGCTCTTCAGAAACTTATTGAGCTTGATCCGAAAAACCCTGCAAATTATGTTATGCTTGCAAATATCTGTGGTGATGCTCGGAGGTGGAAAGATGTGGCAGCGCTGAAAGTGGCAATGAGGGACACTGGGTCCCGGAAGGTACCAGGATGCAGCTTGATTGAGGTTGAAGATGAAGTGGCTGAGTTCTATTGCTTTGACGAGAGGCATTCTAAGTCAAAAGAGATATATGGAGCCTTGAGAGGATTGATGAAGGCATTAAGATCATCTGGATATGTTCTGGACTTCATGGAGGTTGGTCAAGAAAGTCTGGGATTTATAATGGATTAAAAGTTCTTGGTTTCTTGAAGATATCACGATTTCTTTAATCAAAATCTCTTTAAAATGTTTCATCAGTATCACTGCAGTCCAAATCTCGTCCACTTCAGCCTTCAGATGTTGGAAAATGAGGTGTAAGTTTGTCTCTGTCTCCTTGGTCGAGTGCATCGATAGTTTCAAAAGACACTAGTTTTTCTTTGGCCTATAAGACGTTGAACACTTGAGTTGCTACATGGCGCACCAGTCAAATTACTTCAATATAAGTGTAATTTAGATAGTTACACTAGTTCAAAATCTAACTTCTGGAGGCTTACTTTTTGTAAAGAACTGGGACTGTCCGATTCTCACTTAGGCTTTGAGGAGGCGGAGGGAAGGAACAAGCTTGTCCGATTCTCACTTAGACTTTGAGGAGGTAAGGTATTTTGTCCCCCTCCTTCATGTAGTCAACTTTAGATCTTAATATAGTACAAGATTGGGGTCAATGCCAAATCCCTCATCACCACGGGTGGGTAGAACCTGAGGTAGATTGGCTTTAATTATAAAAAAAAGTCGTATATTTCAATTGCTTATATCATGGAATACCCATAGCACTACACATCAACTTGCTAGATTTTTCCATTGTCTTCTATAGAAGCTGAATAATAATGTTTGAAAGCCTCTTCAAAATTTTAATTTTTATTTGACCTGGGAAGATGAAACAAATGCGGACTTGTATATAATCTGAAGTTGGATAGTCACTTCTAGGTATGATAGGTGAAAAGCATTACTATTCTAGTTAACATGATAAGCAAAGGGTTTGCAACTTCATGAGTTTCTTCTCTTTTTTTTCCCAACTTCAAGGGTTTACTCGGTTTTCCCGCTGTTGGATCAGTAATATCTTTTTGATATATGGTGTTTGGATCAGTAATATAACATTCAAGCTATTCAAGCATTTGACATGTATTATATGCTGGTGTGCCTTTTCTTTTTCTTTTAATTTTCCCTGCTCTCCCCACTTGTGGGATTACACTGTGTTTTTTGTTGTTGTATTTCCCCTGCTCTCTGTTCCCTCAAAAGACTTGAATTTATAATTATTTTTCTGCTTGCTTGACCAGATGGAACAACGAAACGTACATTCAAGCATATATGTTGTCAGTCGTTGGAATCACAGATAACATACAGGCTGTTGGTTTTGGCCGTAAATTCGTTCTTGTTTTGCATCTTAACTTCTTCCAGAGCAGATCATCCATGTTCTTATCATTGGATAAACTGGCATTTCACTTAAAATTCGATTCGACAGGCATGTTCTAAACACAGGACACTTAGATCATAACGGTTAACCTGATATGGACTGGATTGTTGTCATGCATCAGAATTAAGAGTAAGAATGCATCTTACTGTGACCTTTATACATGTATCCTTTGAATTACTTGAAATTGTTGAATATTCTGTTCAACTGCTGCTTTTTAATTATAGTGTGAAATGTGAACACACATGATACATGGTGGAGAATATATCTTCCAAGTTTGTGAAGTGTATATCTGTCCTCAGCCATTTATTATTGTGAGGGATGAAAGTTCATTATGAGTATAGAACACTTACCACTGTCTCCTATGGATAGCCTTCAGCAAAATTTACAATGTGTTGCAGCATTTAAACAAGGACTGAAATCTCAAGCCTGTCTTCTATCTAAGTTGAGCTCCTAATATAACGACAACAAAACAAATGTAATCTCACAAGTGGGATCTGGGGAGGGTAGTGTGTACGCAGACTTACTCCTACCTTGTGAAGGTAGAGAAGCTGCTTCCGATAGACCATTGGCTCAGTAAAAGCTAGCCTATGCTGCAACCTCTTCAAAATGCTGCCGCACCCGTGTCGGATCCTCCAAAAATGTACTAATTTTGGAAGATCCGACATGCACCTGACAACAATTTAGGAGCGTCCGAGCAACATAGAAGCTAGCTTACATTCTATAAATCAAAGCAGCATGTATTGGGCTTTTTGTTAAACTATTTTGAGCTTGATGTCTTTCATTATTGTCTTGGGTTTTCCTTTCAATTTTCCTCACACTTGGGTTCAATATTGGGCCAGGTCCAAAGAAACATCCTTCCCAAGAAGCAACTTTGCTCCAACTTTCATACTGTAGCTAAGGGTTGTAAATTGGGCTAATGAGCTTGCAATATTTAAAAAATAAAATTATTTTAATTAACAATATTATGTAGGGTTTAGTAACTTTGTCCATCAAAACTTAAACAAATGAGAAAAAACCTACTATTTGAAATTTGAACACTAAGATTCCGTGATTTTCACCCATTTCATGAAACATATGGTCACACGCTTAAGTGCCGAAGGAGTAGATGATCTATTGAGTTCTTTCATTTTATAAAAATAAATAGAAAAAGGAAAGTACACCATTTTAAAGAAGTTATTAGTTGGTTTATATCTATAGTTAACCTGACATTAGCATTGGAGAATGTTAGAGAACACACGAGTTGTAAACCACCTAAGAAGTTTTAAAATTATTTAAGTGTTCTGAATGATCAATTATTTCATTAACAGCCCATTGAACTAATAGGAAATTAGCAAAAAGTAAAGTCCTTGTTTTAGGCTCCCGAATATTTAAGCCCCAAAAGTATGAAGTATTACTATATTGTTATATAATATATTTATATAATTATTAATAAGATATTTTTCTAAAATTTGGTAGAGGTATGATTGAGTGAATTAATACAATGATTTTTCTCTCTTCATATTAAACAATATATTTATCATCTCATCCATTTTTAATTAGCCTTTTTTTTCTCTTCTTCATGTTTTTCACGATTTTATTTTCTAATTTTAACTCAAATTCTCTAATTAGCTATACTTTTTTCTCACATTTGATTGATCCACACATCAGAAAGCAAGTTCTTTTGTGTCTCATCCTTTTAACTAAAAACTTCTTGTTGCAAGTATTGCAAAGTTCAAAACTCAATGAATATTGGGCTCACCCTTTATTATTTTCACTTAATACCATATTTTTTTACATGGGAGATTGCCCCTAGCATACAATAATAACCCAATTCACTAGTGATATTGTCCGCTTTAGGTCTAGGCCCTCATATGGGTTTAAAACACATTACTAGGGTTTAAGGCTTATTAACTTATATACCGAGCATCCCTCTTGTAGTTTGCTGATGTGAGACTCTGTCTAAAGTCAAGGTATTACATACACTCCCTCTTATGGACTCAGCGTCCTCGCTGAGGTTTTCCCTACCGCATGGGATTTTCCTAGACTCAGCACTGAGGTTTGTCCCGCCTACCGAGATTTACCTAAACTCAGTTGAACTCTGACCCACCATCGAGAAGGCTAACACAACTTGGCTCCCATACCATCTGTAATAGCCCAGCCCGCTAGTGATATTGTCCATTCCGGGCCTAGGCCCTCACGTGTTTAAAACGCGTCACTAGGGTTTAAGGCTGGTTAACTTATATACCCAACATCGCTTTTGTGTTTTACCGATGTGGGAGACTCTGTCTAAAGTCTGGGGTGTTACACACACACATTATGCTTGTGCTCTCCCGTAAGATCAAAGCCATGACTTTTTTTGTCTCATTATCTATACCATATTAAAAGCACAAAAGTCTTTAGCGAAATATCATTCGCTTTTTTTACCGTTAAAAATATAATTTACATTGGACAACATTATCTTTTAATTATTTTCGTAATATATTAGAATTTTAAAAATAATAAATCATACCTTATTTGAACTAGGTAGAAAGTCCTAACATTTAGAATTTTTATATAATATAGCTTTATTTCCTTATAGGTAACTTTAATTTGCTGAGCGAATTGTGCCCGTTTGGACATAATTTTTTTTTCTTTTTTTTTTATAAAATTTCCAATTTTCACTTGAAGATGCATTTTGAAAATTTTCAAAAATTTGAAAAACTCCAAAAAGCTGTTTTTCAAAATTTTCACTCAAATCACTCACAAAACTTCAAAAACAATCCAAACTGAAATTTATGTCCAAACACAACTCTAAATTCCAAATACCATTTTCACTTAATTTTTTTTTTTTACCATTTCTGGAATTTTACAATTCTTATGTCCAAACGCCTACGTAGTGAGATTATTGCTTCTTCCCATGTTTGTCTTTTTTCTTTTCTTAATTTGTTATAGTTAACTTAATCATTTTAAACTAAATTAATTAGATTATCATTAAATTCATTAGTTAAAATTTAATATAATTATAACCATTAAGTATATAAATTTACCACATACTAATTATCTATTAGTTTTATTCCATTTATGCAGTTAAATATTCCTAATTGTGAAGATATTAATGTATACTTATGTTAGAAAAGCACATTTATAAGGATTTTATATATTGGGGATCGTGATATGGATTTAAGTTGTATAATCTTCATATTCTTTTTATAAAATCAGTGAATCATAATCACTGATAGTTGTCAGGTACTATTTTTAATATAATTACTATGTTTATGAGGAGATTACCTTTAATTATCTTATAAATACATGATTGTGTAAATACTTTTTACACCAGTGTAAAACTTAAATTCAATATGATAATTATACAAAGAATACAGTAAGGTCTGTTGATAGTATAATTTAACTAGACTTGAACTTATAAAATATGATTATTTTAAGAGTTTCAAGAATAATTTATTAGTCAAATAGCAAGATAAATGGGATGGGTGGGATCTCTCTATCCTTAACCATATGCCTCATATTTGGGCCCTTAGGAATCGAGAAATTTGGGCTTTTTGCATCCGTACCCACTTTTTGTGCCACGTTTTAACTTATACCCGCTTTGTAAAAAAATTGCATCTGTACCCGCTTTTGCGCATAACTTCAGCATGCGGGGCTGCAGTAGCAAAGGCAATCACGCAAAACTTCAGCATTCTAGTAGACTTCAGCTCTAGAGCTGAAGTTTTTGTCTTTGTAAATGGTGAAGTTCCCCAGTTTTAAAGACAAAAACTTCAGCTAGGGGCATAATTTTCTTCTGCGGTCAACCAAAATTCACACCATGATTTTGTGCATATACTCTTTTTGACGAATCGAGAAAAAAAAGTTTCCAAGGCAACATTAACACACAAGTCATGCAATTCTTTACAATGAGCACATGCAATTCATCAAACACTAGTCCATACCAAAGGAATGAAGCACATAAAACTACAAAAAGGGTGGATAATTCCCTACACAAAATCAACTTGACTACGAATCATGATTATATTTGTCAATTATCCAAGAGAAAGAATCACATTATTATTGAATGAGACAGTGTCGAGAGGAACGTATCAAAATGAGAAAGAGATGAACAACAACGAAGAAATGAACATCCATGATTCCCAAGACCTGTTAGCTGGAAAAACTGGCTGCCTCTTGCCTGAGTTGCTGCGCACTTTAGCTGTCCAGCAGCCAACAATTTTGACGTCAATCCAGATATTTGAATCTGCAGACAACAAGTTCAATTTAGGGGAACTTCAGCTCTAGAGCTGAAGTTTTATCTTTGTAAATGGGAAACTTCAGCATACGGAGCTGAAGTTCCCAAGTTATAAAGGCAACAACTTCAGCATAAGGAGCTGAAGTTCCCCAGTTTTAGAGCTGAAGTTTTGTCTTTGTAACTGGGGAACTTCAGCCCCGTATGCTGAAGCTGTTGTCTTTATAACTTGGGAACTTCAGCTCTAGTGTAACTGAAAAACTTCAGCTCTAGAGCTGAAGTTTTTCAGTTACACTAGAGCTGAAGTTCCCAAGTTATAAAGGCAACAACTTCAGCATAAGGAGCTGAAGTTCCCCAGTTTTAGAGCTGAAGTTTTGTCTTTGTAACTGGGGAACTTCAGCCCCGTATGCTGAAGCTGTTGTCTTTATAACTTGGGAACTTCAGCTCTAGTGTAACTGAAAAACTTCAGCTCTAGAGCTGAAGTTTTCTCTTTGTAATTGGGGAACTTCAGCCCCGTATGCTGAAGCTGTTGTCTTTATAACTTGGGAACTTCAGCTCTAGTGTAACTGAAAAACTTCAGCTCTAGAGCTGAAGTTTTCTCTTTGTAATTGGGGAACTTCAGCCCCGTATGCTGAAGTTTTGTCTTTATAAATGGGGAACTTCAGCTTAACTGGTGAACTTCAGCTCATCGAGGGAAAGGGGAGCTGAAGTTATTTAAAAAGTGGGTACAAGTTAAAAGTTTTTAAAAAAAGCGGGTATAGGTTAAATGGAGGCGACCAAATGGGGTACCCCGCGCAATTTTTACGAGAAATTTTTAGTAGAAAGCGTCTTTTTTTAATGGCCATATGCGAGACGAATAAGAATTAAGGTCGATGAATATCAGATAGTTATACCCAAAACAAAAGGGCTATCTATAAGGGATTTTTACCTGCTATATTATATTAGAAATTTATTAACCATTTTTCTTAGGTTCTTTAAAAATTACATTGTGTATCTATATTTACTATTTATGTACAAAATATGATAAAAGAAGGATCTCTTAAATATAGGAATTAATTTGTAAGTGTATCTCCCATCCCCATCTATCAGCGTAATTAGCCTCCTACAATCACAATTTTCCTCTCAATTTCAATTTTTTTTAAAGTCATCTGTGTTTCATACAAATCAACCAATCCCTCTCTCTCTCTCCCTCCCTCTCTCTCTCTCTCTCTCTCTCTCTCTCTCTCAAATCGAACTATTATCTCTCTAAAATTATAGCATCATATATTTCTCTGAATCAATTCCACCAACAATCATTAAAAAGCTTCAACTATTGATAAATCCATCGACATTATCTTTGAAATTGCAGGTAGAGGGTTCTGCTATTGACATAGAATTAAAAAGCTTCGAAACTTTGAATTAATTATTCGAATTTTACGAGTTTGTGAATTCTTTGGATTGGGTATTCTTGAAAACGATTGAAAATATCCTTTAGAGTTTATATTTCAATTTTAAGGTAACTTTGTTAAGTTTAAATTTAGTTTTAGGTTGAATTTCAGAATGAAACTCGAGGAAGAAGAAGTTTCGGAATTGTATTACGATTGTACGATAAATGTATCATAATTGTATCTGAGTTGCATTTGATACATCAATACCTAAGACAATTCTGATACAATACTAATACTATTAAAATACAATATTATATCATAATTTAAGTTTAGAGTTGGTTCTAGGTGGATGTTTTAAATTGAAACTTGAAAAAGATGAAGATCAAAGTTGTATCATAATTTAGAATTGTATCACAATTGTATAACAATTTGTACCTAAAACAATATATGATACAATACCAATACAAGTATAATATGATATTGTATCAGTTTAAGTTTAGAGTCGGTTTTAAGTTGTATCATAAATGTATCATAATTGTGTAAGAATTCTTTCAGTATTATGTCAAATTTGTATCCGAATTATGAGCAGTTGTGAGTTCGAGACGAATTTCACAGTTTGTATCACAAATATAGGATTATTATATATTAATTTATTAGTATTGTATCAGGTATTATTTTGGATATTAATATACATCTACAAGTTAGATACAAATGTGATACAAGTATGATACAATTATGTTTTACGTATTGATGTGTCTGATACAATTCAAATACAATTATGATACATTTATCATACAATTCCTTAATATTTCTTCATTTTCAATGTTGTTGGGTCTCCCAGCAAAAGAACAATACAATTGATAATTTAATAATATAAAGTTATCGGCAATGGTGGGAAGAGAGAAGATGAAGATTTTGGGCGTAGATTAGGAAATTTTGTTGTAAAAAAAAAGAAGGAGAGAGAAGAGGAGAGGGAAAAAAAAGGAAAAGATATAACTGAATCTCTTAATTGAAAGCACTAATAATGGGATGAAAGCCTTTTAAGGAGCAATCTACACAATTTATAAGAAAAATCTAAATTTTTATTAAAAATTACAAAACATAAAGAATATTAATAAATAAATTTATAATATAGTATAGCCAGGTAAAAATTCATATCTATAATTAAAACCTTCTTGGTCTTCCTCGTTCACATTTGGTGAGATGTATATATAGCACATTGACTTCTACCTTTTCTTTTAATTTTATTCTATAGTCGTTGACTTGAGTATTTGTCATTACTTGTACAATAAATAATTCGCAATTCTTGTCTATTTTATAAAAAAAATATTGGCAAAGTTGTAAAGAATCCTACAATGGTATCACTAGCTAGCTTACTCGTATTATTATTATTATTCCTAAAACCCTCTACTTGTAAAAAAATTAGTTCTAATATTTTGTTCTTTTCTGATCCTATGAGTCATTACTAGCTAGAACACCGACCAAACCCTAATAATATGTTACGTATAAGATTCCTCACATTTGGACTATTGGATGCATGTTGACTTATGATAATTTTAAAATATTATTGTACATTGTATTTGGCTGGGACTGATGCTATATAATACAGTTTGACAAATGAAAACAAAAATACGCTTTTCTGTAATGTTTCTTGTTCATCATCATATTCATTAATTTTACTCTAAGTTGTTAACACTTGTGATAATTAATACTATGTATAGCAAGTGTTCGAAGTATCTAGGGTGTAACTAATCTTTAATGTCGTGAGAATTTATTCTTTGTTTGTATAATTCAGTTATCTAATTTCAGTATGTGTCCCTACTATGAAGTGCGAAACTACAAAGAGGTATGGTGGAGCGATAAGTACTCCTTCATCCTTAATCGTAGGTTTTGGGTTCAAATTATTAGGGAGCGCTTTGCTCCTTAATGTAGGACTTTCCGGCGCGAATTCATTTAGTTAAACGCGAATGCAGGTACTAGACACCGGGTGTAAAACCCAAAAAAAAAAAAAAAAAAAAAAAAAAAAAAAAAAAAAAAAAAAAGAACTTGGAATCTCAGATTCTCAACCAGTCGAAAATATAATGCAGCAACAATTGTTTTAAGACACAAATATTGTATATTACCCATTGGATGAATGTTACTCTTTGGAATAGTCTGGTTTGTTTCTTTGAGAAGTTATCAATAACGTGGCCCCTCCATTATTTTCATAAATGGTGGCAAAATAAGTCGACATTACATGAAGTAACAACTAGAGAGGACATGTGAAGTACCAATCAGTTCACAGCTAGAATAGTTTGGAAGATTTGGAAACTAGTATTATTTTGATCAATTGGTCACGGTTCGAACAGTGAAAGTAGTCATTAATACTTGCATTAGCGTATATTATCTATATCATATTCTTTGGGATGCGATCCTTCCTCGAATGCTATATAAATAAGAAATACTTTGTATATCGAGTTGCCCTCTTATATTTGACCAAGGGGATGAGTGGAATACACAGATTAACACTTGCATAAATCTCTTTAACAATGCCCTTAATTATATACTCGAAATGAGACATGTACTCAAAAATCAAGATCCCCATATATCTTTCCATGCAATTGGAATTTGATGCTCCAACGTACATGTATGGTTTTCTAGTCAAAACAACTTTATCATTTTCATATACCTGGCCAACTATATATATATATATATAGTTCTTTCGATGGTTTCTTAAGGATCGTTTCACTTTGCGTAGATTGGTTGAAAAAAAAATCTTTCTATTGGAAAGTGATCGTGCTTTTCAAATTATTTTTCATTACTTAGGTGAGCATTCATCAATTACTAATATTGTCAAGTTATCACTAATACTGTATGTGCTAGGTTTGGTATTTCCATCAATATTGTTTGGACATAATAGCTATGTCCCATGTATTAAGAGGCGAGCTTTAGTTTGATGAAAGATTTGTTATTATATCTTTAACGTATAGACTTAGCTTTGATGCAGTCGCGGGTGGCCTAATGCAAAATCTCGATGAGAGGCCCTAATTTGCTCACAAAATAAATTTATATATTTTTATTTGAAGTCTATTTTTTTAAATTTTTTTAAATACAAATTTATTAATAGTTTTTTATAACGAGTTATTCTCCTAAAACATTGTTGATCCAATGCAAAATTGTTATAGGAATACTATTTTATGAGGAATATAGGTATTTGAAAAAAAATGAAGTCTTGTTATCTTATTGAGTATACCGATCATAATATTATCTTCTACTAGTAGTATTTTCTTTATAATTTAAAAATAAGTCTAAACTACCATATCAGGTATTATGTTTTTTTTAAGATTCTTATCATCTAGTACAACAATAACCCAGTGAAATCCAACAAGTGGGGTCTAGGGAGGATAGAAGTGAGGTTGGGGAGGGTAGTGTGTACGTAGACCTTACCGCTACTCCAGAGGAGTAGAAAGGTTGTTTCTGGTAGACTCTTGGCTCAAAAAGATGAAAAGAGACAGTGACGCAATAATATCAGAGGAAGCAAGAAAGAAAGAAAGATAACATCAACAACGTAATAACCAGAAAATAGAGAGAAAAATACTAACAATAAGCAGTAACAATGACACAATACTACAGACACACTAAGACCTAGTATCCTAAGACACTACACTACCGAATTAGCATCCTAAGACCTAACCTGCAGCCCTAAAGATATTATCATCTAGTAATCTCAAATTTTACCCACTAAATAAAAAATCAAAAATATTTTTATATCCTTTAGATTATTCAAATCTCAACGATCAACGTCAGTAACAAATTAAAATTTTCTTTTCCTTTTTGTATTAAATTTTTTACTTTTTAACGTTAAGATACTCAATTTTTTATTAAAAAAAGATATAAAATTACTACCAATGGAAAGTGGGCCCCCCAAAAGCCATTACTTGGGTTGCCTTACACTTTAGCCGGCTTTGCTTTGATGTAATTGTAAGTATCGTTTGAGTCCCAGAATTCGGAACCTAAATGTGGTCTTTTTAGACTCAAAATACCGAAATAAGTGGAAAAAAACTTAGTGACCAAACTATATATAGCGCCCTTTAAAAGTGTGGTATATATAAAACTGATAAGATATTCAGGTATAACTTCGTTTATTAAGGCTCTATATGTATAACGCCTTAATAAACGGCTATACATCTTCATAAAGCCGTCCCCTTCCCTTCCTCCATGTTCAGAACAGAACTCCTCTCCCCCCCACCCCTTTATTTAAAAAAAAAAGCGGTCTCCCCCTTAACGACCCCAAAAAATTCGAGTGGACCCCACCCGTCCCACAAAAAGTAAAGAGTGTTGGTCCCACATCCTAGTTAAGGTCTTCTCTTGTTGTGGGTTGCTCGTTTCAGACTCAAATCTTCAATTCTTCAACTTTTCGAAAAACATAAATCAAGGTATTCTGATTTAGTTTTTGTCGAAACTCGTATAAAAAATGCATATTAGTTGTTTTAAATATGTTCTATGTTGTTTTATGTTTTTTTGTAATTAAACTGGTATGTTATTTTTATCCGAACTAAAATATTAGTGTGCTAAACAAATATGTAAAAATTGAGAAATCATTATTATTTGATAAAAAAAATGTTAATAGATTACTTTTACTGTTATATATGTATTTTCGTGAATGTTTTGTGATTAAATGAATTTGTTATTTTTATCTAGTTTAGATTATTCATTTGCTTAAAGACTAGTAATATCGTGCCTTTTTAGTGTAGTAAAATGTAGTGCCTTTTAGCATAACGTCCCTGTAATTTAAGTATCTCTTATACTCAAAAATACGTCAAAATAACTGATAGATCAAATCTTGTATAATTATAAAAATTAATTTATTTAATTTACAAACAAACATATAAAATTATAAAACTAACATGTAAGATAATAAAACTAACACATACAAGAATTTAGGATAGATTGGTGCTACTGGGCCTCAAATATCGAGCCTGGAACCCATATGTAAATATTTAATAATTAAATATTTTATATAAAAAGTAATTATTTAATTTACAAACAAACATATAAAATTATAAAATTAACATGTAAAATAATAAACCTAACATATACAATAATTCAGAATATCTTAGTGCTATTGGGCCTCAAATATCGAGCCTAGAATCCATGTGAATACTTAATAATTAAATATTTTATAATTATAAAAACTAATTATTTAATTTACAAACAAACATATAAAATTATAAAACTAACGTGTAAAATAATAAAACTAACACACACAAGAATTCAAGGATATCATGGTGCTACTGGGCCTCAAATATCGAGCCTGAAACTCATAGGTGAATACTTTATAATTTAATATTGTATAATTATGAAAATTAATTATTTAATTTACAAACAAACATATAAATTTATAAAACTAACATGTAAAATAACAAAACTAACACATACAAGAATTCAGGACTTGGTGCTACTGGGACCCAAATATCGAGCCTGGAACCCATATATGAATACTTAATAATTAAATATTATATAGTTATGAAAATTAATTATTTAATTTACAAACAAACATATAAAATTATAAAACTAACATGTAATTAATGTTATTTAATTTACAAACAAACATATAAAATTATAAAACTAACATGTAATTAATGTTATTTAATTTACAATAAAAGATATGTGTCACGACCCAAATCCTAATCTAGGTCGCGATAGCGCCCAACGCCGATGCTAGGCAAGCCAACCTTATTAGTCTAGTGAGTCCCATTTAATTTTATAAAACTTTATTAACAATACTCAAATTTTGTCCCAAGCATGAGAAAATGATAAATATCGAAGCAAATTTACTTAAAATGATTAAGAAGTTAAATTTAAATAGTTACATTTCCAAAAGGGTAGTCTACCAATGTGTGTGTCAGGAACCAGTGTTACAAATATACAAGCATCTAGCAGAAGGAAATCAAAAGAATACACATATCCTACTGTCTAAGAGGATGTAGACATAATGACAAAGAGGGAAAGACTCCAACGTATGCTGAACGGCATCAAGAAAAGCAGCTCACCGTGGAATCTCCAATCTCGTGAAGTCAGGAACGTGCTCCAGAATGATAACCAGATGCACCTGCCTCAGAACCTGTACAATTAAGTACAGAAGCGTAGCATGAGTACATAAACATTATGTACCCAGTAAGTATCCAGACTAATCATGAAGAAGTAGTGACGAGAGGTCGACTTGACACCTACTAGGTCCAAAATAATTTATTTAAATATAAAGCTAAGCATGAATATCAAAGATGAATATCAATAAGGACAAGAATAACAATCTATCCACAGGTACATTTATGTGTCAACTCCTATCAAACCGATTACTCACTTATTCTTTTAGGCCCTTTTTAACGGTTTAACAATCACAAGAAAGTACCAATCAATTAACATGCGCATAGTATGCCGAGGACATACGACCCGATCCAACATAAAAATAAATGTGCACTGCCGGAGGGTTGAACGACGTGAACCATAGATGCATCTATTACCTTGCTCGCAAATCATACGTGCGACGCGGTAAATTTATAAATAATAGAGTTACCCCGCTCGCAAATCATACATGCGACGTAGGTACTCATAGATACACACATTCAAACAGTCAATCCATATTTTATCAGAAAACACTTATCCGAAGAAAAGTCAACTCCCTTATCACGATTCACAAAAGAAACGAAGTCTCACTTATTTAGAAATTCATCTACAATTTGATGTGACTTAAGCAGTTTAAAGTATCGATAAAGTTACAAATAATCCAAGAATAGCATGCTTTCGGGTCCTAGACTACCCAGACTTAAGTACAATAGTAGCTACGCACGGACCCTCATCACCTCGTGCGTACGTATCCCCCACAATTAGTAGCACATAATAAATTATTTCACCTATGGGGACATTTCCCTCTTACAAGGTTAGAAAGGAGACTTACCTCGTATCAAGCCTACTTCCCGATTCTAGAATGCGCTCAAACCTCCAAATTTGACGCCCAACAACTCGAAACTAGCCAAACATTATATAAACTAGTCAATCTATGCTCGAAAGTTCACAATTCTATCATTTAAGTGATTACCCAAGCCAATTTGTAAGATTCCTAAAATTCACCCCCGGGCCCACATGCTTGGATTTCGGAAATTCTTAAAGAAAGTTGTTACCCATAACTTAAGGATCAATAATATATGATTTTTACTAGATTCCATAAAAAATTTTGTGGTTAAATCCCATTTTTATCAAAACCCTAAGTTTTATCCTAAACCCATAATTTTCACTAATCTTTGTGTGTTAATCTACCCAAAAACTAAGTAATAAACTCACATTAAGTAGGAAATACATTACCTCAAGGTGCTAAGTTGAAACCTCTATTTTTGGGAGCTCCTGAATCTCCCAAAGTGTAGTAAATGCTCTCAAATGAGCCTAAGTCCCGATTTAAAACGACCTCACTTCCTCCAGTGATTTTGCACCTGCGGCGAGTGGACCGCACCTGCTGTCCTGCAGATGCGGATCAGGGTCCGCATCTGCGGAAAGGGGAGGGGCTGGCATGGACAACACCTGCGGAAGGAGTCCCGCACCTGCGGCTCCGCTTCTGCGAAGAAGGGACCGCATCTGCGGATCCTGGGCACTTCCTCGATGGCCGCATCTGCGAGGCTCCGACCGCATCTGCGATCTCGCACCTGCGCTGGCCAATCGCAGGTGCGGTCGCACCAGATCTGGTGCACCAGCAGCTCTCTTTGAGCTGGGACTCGCCTCGCGCGACGTCTGAATGACATCCGGGGGGCCTCGAGGCCCCGTTCGAACAAGTTCTAAATCATAAAACGGACTCGCTCGAACCTACGGAACGCCCGAAAAAACATTAAGTCTAAGAATCGTACCCCAAAACTAACTAAACTCAACTTAAGAACTTTAAGTTCTTGGATTCACTTCCAATACACCGCAACGTACTTATACTACTCGGAATGACACCAAATTTTGCGAGAAAGTCATAAATGACACTACGGAACTATTCCCAGTTTCGGAATTCCGTTCGGACCTCAATAACACCAAAACACGTTCCAAACCTCATTTTTTGAACTTCAAAAATCATATTCCACTATTTGGCACCGAAACGCCCCCGGGTCATCCAAAACCCATTCCGAACATACGCCCAAGTCCGAAATCATCATATGAACCTATTGGAACCTTCAAATCCCGATTCCGAGGTCGTTTACTAAAATTGTTGACCAAAGTCAAACTTGGACTTTAAGGCCAACCTTAAGGAACTAAGTGTTCCAATTCCAACCCAAACTCTTCCAATTCCCGAACCAACCAATCCCGTAGGTCATAAATCAATAAAAGCAAATACAGGAAGTCTTATTAGGGGCACGGGGTTCTATAAAGCAAAACGACCGGTCAGATTGTTACATTCTCCACCTCTTAAACAAACGTTCGTCCTCGAACGGCCTGGAATCATACTTGGAGTGCTGAATAAGTGAGGATATATGCTCCGCATGTCCTCCTCGGACCCCAAGTCGTCTCCTCGACTGGTTGGCCCCTCCACTGGACCCTCACGATGGAAACCCTCTTAGACCTCAACTAGTGCTCCTGCCAATCAATAATAGCAATGGGCTCCTCGTAGCCCAACCTCTGGTCTAGTTGAATGGTACTGAAGTCCAACACATGGGACAAGTCGGCGTGGTACCTCCGGAGCATAGATACATGGAAAACTGGATGAACACTTGATAAGCTGGTAGGTAGAGCAAGCTCATAAGCAACCTCCCCAACTCTCCTTAACACCTCGAATGGGCCTATAAACCTGGGCTCAACTTTCCCTTCTTCCCGAACCTCATAATACCCTTCACCGGTGAGACTTTCAAGAGAACCTTTTCGTCGACCATGAACGATTCATCACGCATCTTCTGATCCGCTTAACTCTTCTGTCTGGACTGTGCTGAGAGAAGCCTCTACTGAATCAACTATACCTTCTCCAAGGCATCCTTTACCAAGTCAGTTCCATATAGCTTAGCCTCGCCAGGCTCAAACCACCCAATGGGAGAACGACATCGCCGACCATATAGAGCCTCAAATGGGACCATCTAAATGCTGGACTGATAGCTGTTGTTGTACGCAAACTCGGCCAAGGGCAAGAACTGATCCCACTGCCCTTCAGAGTCAATCACACATGCCCTGAGCATGTCCTCAAATATCTGAACTGTCAGCTCCAACTGCCCGTCGGTCTAAGGATGAAATGCTGTGCTGAGCTCTACATGGGTGCCCAACTCACGCTACATGGATCTTTAGAAATGTGAGGTAAACTGAGGACCTCTATCTTATATGATGGATACAGGCACCCAGTGCACCAGACTATCTCCCGAATGTAGATCTGAGCCAACCTCTCTGAAGTATAAGTAGTGGCCCTGTAATGAAGTGTGCTGACTTGGTCAACCTGTCTACAATAACCCAAACCGCATCAAACTTCTGCAAGGTCCGCAGCAACCCAACTACTAAGTCCATAGTGATGCGCTCCCATTTCCACTCAGGTATAGGCATCTGCTTGTAACGATCCAATCGGTCGTTACGTGGAACCTGCATTATAATTAATGTTATTGCCTTGTCATAGGTTGGTATTACTGTTATTGATGTGTTAGAGTTGGTAGGCTCAGAATCATAATGGTTGTAGTGAGAATTTAGTCATTTAGTCTTTAGAAATAACCTTATAGTTGGAAAAGTCAACTGAGAGTTGACTTATTGGTAAACAACCTCGAACTGCAGATTTTATGGTTCATATAGCTTTGTTAGGTGATTTGGGACTTAGGAGTGTGTTCAGAATATTGTTGTGATGTCCGTGTAGAATTAAACTTGAATTGGCGAAAGTTAGTTTTTGGTGATTTTCGGTCGGCAGTGAAAAATACGCTATCGGGGTCGGAATGAAATTTCGGAAGTTGGAACAGATTCGTAATGTTATTTTAGATATGTTTGCAAAATTTCAGGTCAATCGGAGTTGTTTTGGATAGTTTCGGCATCATTGGTGGATTTTAGAAATTTCAAAGTCCTTAGGCTTGAATGCGATGTGATTTTGGTGTTTAGATGTTATTTTTGGTGTTCCGAGAGTGCAACTAAGTTTGAATGATCATTTATGATGTGCTGGTAAATTTGGTTGGGGTCCTGAGGGGCTCGAGATTGATTTTGGATGATTAACGGGCATTTTGGCTTTGGAAAAGTCTGTTGTTTTTCTGGTGTTAGCACAACAGCGTTTTGTGCATCGCGATCGCGAGGTCAGAGCCGCGATTTCGTAGGGTGGAGTAAGGCCAGGAGGAAATTTCTCAGTGCCATCACGGAGGTCGGGCTGCGATCACATAGCTTTGGGGGTTGTTCATTTGCGATCGCGTAATGTCAGGTCGTGATCGCGTAGGGTTGGCAGGCCTGAGTCTGGGGTCACTCGTTGTTCTTCGCGAACGCGGTCGATGGTTCGCGATCGCGTACGTTCAGGTAATAAGGAACCGCGATCGCATGGGCTTTGTTACGACTGCAGAGAGTATATTTGGGCAGCTGAGGATTAGTGAATCGTGAGGTGGGTCCCGCGATCGCGATGAATAAGGAACTGGGCAGTATATAATTAAACCCTCCGCGACCATTAAACCCTTTTACACCATTTTTGAACGGGAAAAGAGCTTTGAGGCGATTTTGAAGAGAGGAAATCATTGTGCTTCATTGAGGTAAGGATTTTGGATCCTAAAACTCGATTATAGGTGATTAAGGAACATAATATCAGTGTTTAATTCATGAAAATCAGTAGAAAAGATGGGATTAGGACTTGAGATTTTGAGACCTTTAGGGATCGATTTGAGGGGTCAAACGAACTCCGATTTTAGCGTTCTTTATATGTACAAACTAGTGAGATGACGAAGAACATTTTGGTATAAAAATTTTTGAGTTCCGAGATGCAGGCCCGGGGGTCGGGTTTTGGCTAAATTTCGGGTTTTATGCTAAAATTGGTACTTTTCAATTGGAATTCATTCCTTAAGCATAATGTGATGATAAAAATCTGAACTTGGTAGATTTGGAGCGCTCGGAAGTTGGTTCAAGAGGCAAGCGGGTTGCAGAGTAGCTTTTCGGGCTAGTTTGAGGTAAGTAATGTCTTTAAATCCTGTCCTGAGGGTATGAAACCCCGGACTATGCATCCTTTCACGGATTTTGGAATGCATGGATTGGAAATTTGGAAATATATTCCTTTTTAGGCAACTATTGAGTTGCGAACCCGATTTTTTAGCCTATGCTTAATAGTATTGATATATTTTGATATAATTTGGGCTGCAAGCCATGTTTGGGGCCTAGTGCCGATCTATTTACCCCTTGGGGCTGTTTTTACTATTTTCCTCACTTGATATGTTATGATTTTCACTTAGTCTTTTCTTGATAATTGTTTTGATACTCAGAGTATTTTGATATTATTTATTGAAAATGAAACACTGTTTTGGGTCGAGAATTCGGTATAATGATGGCCCGAGTGGCATGTTGAGAGTGTCTGACTGAGTGAGGCTGCGGGCCAATATTGTGAGGATGTTATGATACGAGAGAGGCCGAGGGCCAATATTGTGAGTGATTTATGCCATGATGTGGCTGGCCGAGGGCCAATATTGTGTGTGATTTATGCCATGATGTGGCTTGTTATAGCGCTTGGGCTGTATTAACCCCTCCGGAGTCTATACACACCCCCAGTGAGCGCAGGTACCTACTGAGTATGAGTGATGCCCGCGGGGCTAATACTGAGTGACTGTGAGGATGCCTGCGGGGCTGATACTGAGTGACTGTGAGGTTGCCCGCTGGGCTGATACTGAGTGACTGTGAGGTTGCCCGCTGTGCTAATACTGAGTGATGGTGAGGTGCTGAGGGAAATGTTATGAGAGATTATTATGGTCCAAGGGGCAGTTTTATGATGATTTTACTGAGTTTTTGACTATGATTCACTTCATTTTTTCAAACTGATATTACTGAGAGTTTTACTGAGATATATATCGAAAATATATTTGTTTCAAAGGATTTTTTGGAAATTGGTTTTCGAACTTATGTATTTGATGTATACTTTATGAAGACTTGATGGTTTACTGTTTTGTGGATTGGTGTTTTGTGCTGTGTGCTTCTTATTTCTCAGACTGTGATTTATTTTCATTACTATTGAGTTGGCGTACTCATCATTACTCTCTGTACCTCTGTGTACAGATTCAGGTACTAGCGCAGAGCAGTACTCATCTTCGTTTGCTTTCAGCAGATTCACGAGATTTCGAGGTAGCTGTCCAGCGTCCACAAATTCTTCATTTCCCTTCTTCATATAGTATTAGTATTTGATTCATAGACATTTATTAAGACATTAGTAGAGTTAGTTTATATCTTAGATGCTCATGATCATTGACTCCAGTCTTGGGAGGATTGTTTAGAATGTTAGATTATTATTGGGGCGTAAAGAGTTAAAGAAATTATTTTATGATTTGTTGTTGCTTGTTATTGATTTTTTTGAAACATTATAATAGAACGGATGGGTAGTTATGTGATGATTGGCTAGCCTAGTTCCACGATAGGTGCCATCACGACCTATTAGGATTTGGGGTCGTGAAAAGTTGGTATCAGAGCTCTAGGTTGCATATGACTCAACGGTCATGAGTAGGTTTAGTAGAGTCTTGCAGATCGGTACGGAGACGTCTGTACTTATCTTTGAGACGCTGCAGAACCCTTAGGAAACCATCCACATTCTTGAATTCTTATCGTGCGAATCCATTTTATTCATCCAAAAGCGTAACTCCATGAATTCCTTTCATGTATTCGAATGCGCATGCGAGCGCTTGGTATCAGTTTTGCGTCATCGGCTTGTGACTTCCATGGGTGATATGTGATTTTTAACATGTTAATAATGGGCCAGTCGGAAGGACTTGAGGCCGGATTTTGTCTGTGGATTGAGTGTTGAGATTTTAATTGGGTGAGCACATGTGTTGGGGGACTTATATGTCTGTTTGTGTCCTTATTGATGGAACTTTGTGACTAGATGACTACATGGTGAGTGTGATCGGATAGTTATATGTATTGAGGTTGTTTGATTGTGACCAGAATGAATTGGCGGGAGATGTGGCAAGAACCATTGATTATTTGACTTCTGTATTGAGTTAGAATATGGCTTCGGGTTATGAGTATTGAAGGACCTCTCGTGTAGTTTAATTGTGGAGTGAAGTGGATTTTTCCTGTTGTGTTCTGAATTCCGTGATGTCTTTTGAGCTGACCAATGCCCCATAAGCTTTTATGTACTTGATTGATGGTGTATTCAGTCGTTTCATAACTCATTTGTTATTGTATTTATTGACAACATCCTGGCGTACTCACGTAGCCAGGGGTAGCATACCCAGCAGTTGATGATGGTATTATAAAAATCCAAGGAGGAGAAGCTCTAAGCAAGGTTCTCCAAGCGAAAACTTTTGGATCAGTAGCATTCTTGGGACACGTGATGTCCAGTGAAGGTATCCACGTGGTCAGACGAGTGTGAGTAGAGCTTCCAGAAGCTCAAGAATTCCTTGACCACAACTCCAGTGTTAGTATTGCCATCAACTTCAGGTTCTTATACCGCTTAATGGGATGTCTCGGGGTCATGCAGTGGTTGTGTTCTAATGTAGGAAGGTATAGTAATTGCATCATAGATATGATTTTCAGAAGTGTATAGGGAGATATCATTCTGAGGTTAAGCAAGCAGGGTATCTCCTGCGGGTTGTCCTGAGGTGTGTGACCCCTATTTTTATCTGTAGTAAGTTCCCTCTATCAGTAAAAGATGTATGTTGTAATTTGAGTTTAGATCGCTTGTGGGAGTTGGCATGATCATTACAATGGTGAATGCGAGATTTGCATACGAGTTGAGGGTTAGATGGTCTGGGTTATATGAGCATATGAAGGATTTAGTTGAATCCCACCACAATATGGTGGCAGTGATAATGTGTGGGCATCGTGAATTATTATTTGTCTTGATCCTTGGCTTTGAGCCAAGTGGGAGAGTTCGTTATTGATAAGTTGATTACACGATTATGTGTTGTATTGGTTTCGGTTAGAGGTATGTTGGTGAATCAGTTATTGCCCTGCAGAGGTGGAGTTTGGTAATGGCTCGAGTAACGGGAAATTCTTAAATACAAGTTGTAATGTACCTTACGGATAATGGAATTTATTGAATGATTGAGTTGTACTTGAAAGGGTAGTGTGTGCAGTGTATGAGTTTCATTGTTGCTCCAAATGTGTGGATTACTTTCCTAGTATGTGGATTGCAAGCGGGGTCAGGTCGTTCTGTTTACTTCGTTAGTGTAATTGAAATTGTATAGAGTGAATGACGTTCGAGAATGGTTCAAACATATTCAAGGTTATATGTAGCGATCGAGGATCTTCAAGGCGTGAGAAGGGCTAGAATTGAGATTTACGGGGAATGTGTCAAGGCTTGTGGTGTATTTGCATTATCATGGATTCTATTCATCAGTATCAGGAAAGGGAAGGTAATGACTTTAAATTCGCATGAAGTCTCTTCAGGGTAAGTATTTCTATTGTGGTGCATTTGGGGATAGTCGAGAGAGTATTCGACGGCTTATGAGCCTAATATGGTCTATGTTATGCTCGGGTTTCGTGCGGTGAGTTTGGATTGAGAATTGTGGTATTAGGTCAAGATGAGGTATCAATTCGAAGGTGAGTCAGAAGGAACTTGAATAAATAGGACAACTTGGTAGTAGGTCGGATCGGGATGATAAGGGATATGATTAGTTATGTGGGTGTTATGAAGTAATGAGTTGTTACATGTGTTTCTTGGCAATTCTCTTGGAATTTGATGGCATGCGTAGCTTGGTTGAGTAGAAGGATTCAGTCCTGGCGGTTTGGTGTTGTACAAATGTGATTCAGGAGTTCTTGATGGTTCCTACCACGGTTAGAGATGTATATTTCTACTGGCGTGAGAGCCATGTGATGTATAGTGATTTTGCTTCTAGATGGGATCAAATGGAAAGTTCTTGGCTAGTTGGGTATGTAGTTGTTTGTGGCTAGGAAGGGAGCATGAAGTTCTCATATTTATCATAGGATTTCATGGAGTATGCGGTATTTTGTGTATAGTGGAGAGTGGAATATGTGAGGTCACGGTTCAGTTCTAGAAGGAAGGTCAGAACTGGCAGTTTCAGATGATTAGGTAAAGGATACTACTATTGGGTGGCTGGATGAGAGTATACATTTATAAAGGACAATGTGTTTAAGGCAATGTGTTTGAATAATGATGCTTCATTGGTGTTACGACGCTCTCTTGTTGGATCGACTTCTGGTATTCAAGGTTTCTTGGTGACACAGAGGAATTATAGGGGTATCTCTCACGGAATGATTAAGAATTAAGGGCGTGTTATATATTTGAGTGTTGGAATTGGGATTAGATATAGTAATTGGTGCGCCTCATGGATTTTGAGATTAGGAGTTTTCATGAACATATTATTTTTGTAGTTGTGAACTACGAGGATGTGAGCAAAGCTAGTCAGGTGTTAGTATATGTCATGATTCAGTCACTATGAACCTTTGGAGAGTTATCTACCTGTTGTGGATGACTAGAGTTGATTCAGAATATAATTATTAGAAGGCCATTATGGGTGTGTGTTCTACACTGAGTCGGAATTGTTGACCCCAAATTGCTATTGTTGAGGGATGTACCATTTGATTGTCATTGAGCTTATTCGTGTTTTGGAGTGATCTATGAGTTACCTTTCAGTGTTTCGAGGAGTTGTGATCGTTGGTTATATAAGTGCATAGGGTGTAGTTCTATCGGGGCTCTATAGCGAGATTTGAGTAAGGTAAGTAATTGGGTGTTGCAGGATTGAGACGTGTTGGTTATGTTCTTTATGGTTTGGGTAGCATGGTATCGTCCGATTTCCCCCAGGGTTATGGAAATGCACTTTGAGTAATTGATGTCGAATTTCGCATGGTTATTGAATTTGAGCAAGGTGGCTTGGATTATTTCATGTGGTCCAGCGGTTGGATGGGATCACGCTTTGCAGCAGAGTTAGGTGGAGGTATGACCCTTGGTGTCAGATTCGTGTGTTCTGATTTTACGGTGTGGGTCAGAATTCTATCATGATGTTGTGATGGTAATAGTTAATGGCAGGATAGTCCTCTCGTGTGAGTCTTCTTTATTTTATAAATTGAGCTTTGGGGATGTTGTTATTGAGTGCACAAGTTATGGCTCTAGATGATATAGTGGTATTTGTGATGATCCAAAAGGTCATCCCGTGTATTCCTATCTATTTCTGTGATCCGAGGTCATGAAAACCTCCTTATATCTCACCTCGATTTGCGTGTGCAGCCTGGACATATAGCCGGGAAGCCGTTATGTGAAAAACTGATAAAAAATGATATTTTTGTGTTGAAATTTGAATAAAGTTGACTTTGGTCAATATTTTTGGTAAACGGGCTTGGATCCGTGATTTGACGGTTCCGAAGGGTCCGTAGGAAAATATGGGACTTGGGCGTATACCCGGAATAGAATTCCGAGGTCCCAAGTCCGAGAAATGAATTTTTAAAGAAATTTTTTTTCTGAAAAATATAAAGGTTTTTGAAAATGAAATTTGATGTGAAACCTTTGGTATCGGGCTCTTATCTTGGTTCCGGATCCCAGTACAGGTTCGATATGATCTATATGTGTTATCTGTGAAGTTTGGTAATAAACGGACTTGGTTTGACGTGATTCGGGTCAAACATACAAAATTTCAAGTTTAAGAAGTTTTGAGGATTTTTATGGATTTTGAGGTTTAATCCGATGTTTATGATGTTATTTTGGCATTTTGATTACTCGAATAAGTCCGTATGATGTTTTTGAGGTTGGGTGTATATTTGGTTTTGAGCCCCGAGGGCTCGGGTGAGTTTCAGATAGGTGTCGGAGTGCGAAAACCATAGCAAAATCTGGTGTGTGATTGCTGTTTCTGGTGTCCAGCATTTTACTCTTCGCGATCGTAGTTCAACCCATGCCATCGCAATGAGAAGTGTAGGTTGGGAGTGAAATAACCCTGCGCGAACGCAGGGCCTTGGACGCAAATGCGGAGCTTGTGGGGGGAGCTCTACGCGAACGCGGAAGGCCTCACGCGAACGCATAGGGTAAGGGGACCTGGGGGAGGGTAGAGCTGGAACCCTACGCGAGCGCGTCTACAGGATCGCGAACGTGTAGGGTAAGGGGGGTGCTGGGTGGTGTAACACATCGCAATCTCATAGGTTCAATAATCAAAACTTTGCGAACACGGCATGGGACCCGCGAACGCGAAGAGCAATTTTGCCCAGCTATTTTAAATGTCCAAAAACAGAATTGTATACGGGATTTTCTACCATTTTCATAAAACTCTTCTTCTCCAAAGATCTTAGGTGATTTTTGAAGCATTTCCTCACCACAACCTCTTGGGTAAGTGATCTTTGACTTGTTTCCTTCCATTTTTCTTAAACACCTACTAGATTTTAGGCCAAAAAAACATGGAAATTAAGGTAGAAAATTGGGGTTTTGGGTAGAGTTAGGGCTTTTTGATTATTTGGAAATTTGACCTTGTTTTGGGGTCGGATTTCAAATAAATTATATATTCGGGCTCGTGGGTGATCGGGTTTTTGTTCGAACCTCGTGTTTGGACCAAGCGGGCCCGGGGTCGATTTTTGGAATTTTGGAAAGAAAGTTGGGAATTGTATATTTAAGCATTGGAATTGAATTGTTAAGAATTTATTGATGTTATTGAGTCAATTATCTCTAGATACTATTGATTTGGAGTCGGGTTAGAAAGGAAAAGCGGTGCTAAAGGCTTGATTTGGATTCTTGGAGTTGAGGTAAGTGTTTGGCCTAACCTTAGCTTGAGGGAATAGGTGTTGAGTCATAGGTTTTACGTGTTATTATCATGTTCAATGTATAGGTGAGGTAACGAGTACCTATACATTGTTTTCAAGCATGCCCGTCGGTCATTTCTTATGGTATATGTGCTTTTCTTCGATATTCACTGTGTTATGAAGTAGATTTCGTTTCGGAGATTATTTTGTTGTTGGAAATAATTGGTTATGGACACTGTTGATTAGTTGTTAGGTTGAGGATCATTTGGTTATGTTGTATATTCAGTGAGATTGGTTATAGCTGTGTCCCTTACCGGGACAGAGACATTTCTGTTATTGTTCCCTTGTCGGGGTGTTGTGATTTATGGTTTGTATTGTGGTTTTTCCTTGCCAAATTGTTTTTCTTGATATTGTTTGGGTGAGGAAGCGTGTAAAGCACAAAGGGTGATGCCGTGCCATGATTTTTATATTTAAAAGCACGAAGGTTAATTCCATGCCGTTTCATTTATTCATTGCATTGTGAGGATGAGAGTAAAAGTACGAAGGGTGATGCCGTGCACTTGTTTTGGTGAGGATGAGAGTAAATCACGAAGGGTGATGCCGTGTACTTGTTTTGGCAAGGATGAGAGTAAAGCACGAAGGGTGATGCCGTGCACTTGTTTGCTCTATGTGTTTGTGTTTACTTCCTGTTGCTATTGATTCTACTTAGACTGTTGCTCCGTTATGTGATTTAGTACTTGTTATCCCCTTGTCCCCAACATGTTCTCCCCCGTTTTACCCTTAACTGTTTATTTCCTGTCGTCATTTTTGTTATATATTATTGAATTGCACAGGTATTTATTATTTGTCGTGTCCTAGCCTCGTCACTACTTCGCCGAAGTTAGGCTCGGCACTTACTCAGTACATGGGGTCGGTTGTACTTATGCTACACCTGCACTTCTTTATGTTGTGCAGATTACGGTACCGGACCCGGTAGACAGTGATCGAGGGAGTATCCTTTAGACCACAGGCGACACTGAGGTAGTCCTGCAGGCGTCCGCAGGCCTTGGCGTCACCTCCTATCTCATTCCTTCTCTTTCTGTTTTCTCTTGTATTTCTGAGACAATTGTATTGTTTATTCAGACTTTGTTTTTAGTATTCTTAGGTAGTCCGTGGATTGAGATACCAGTTCTAGGGGTGTATTTAAGGAAATTTTATAAGAATTATTATTTTAATTTGTTGAATTTCTTATCTTCCGCATTTATAATTATAACTGTTCTAGTTTACCACTGTTATTCCAATTCTCTATAATAAAGAAATAAATGTAATAATCAGAACATTGGCTTTTCTAGCGGGTTCAACGTTAGACGCCATCATGGCCTGAAGGTGGAATTTTGGGTCGTGACAAGTTGGTATCAGAGCTCTAGGTTGCTTAGGTCTCACAATTCACGGACAAAATTGGTAGAGTCTGAGGGATCGGTACGGAGACGTCTGTACTTATACCCTAGAGGCTGCAAAGTTAGGAAATAACTTCACATCTTTTCTTCTCTGTCGTGCAATTTGAGTTCTAAATGCTAACTGAGTTTCTATTCTATTCTCTCGCAGATGGAGAGAACGCGTGCTTCCTCATCTACTGATCAGCAGCCCGATCCTCCCGTTGCAGCTCCTACTAGAGGCCGAGGTAGAGCCAGGGCTCAGCCCGGGGCAGCAACCCTAGTAGAGGATCCTCAACTGGAGGTTGTTGAGGAGATTACCACCTGGGCAGTTCCAGTCGGACCAGATCAGGTCCCAGAGGGGTTCATTACCACCCCGGTTCTTTAGGACGCTCTGGTCCATTTAGTGGGCCTTATGGAGAGCGTGGCTCAGGTCAGTCTTCTTCCTACAGCACTAGCCATCTCCCAAGCTGGGGGAGGGCCCTAGAATCCTGGTACCCGCACACCAGAGCAACTAGCTTCTCCATTCCAGACTCCAGCACCTCAGGCAGCTGGAGCAGCTCAGCCGGGTTTTGTGGCACAGGCAGTTGAGGGGGCATCCATGTCTGACGATTCTTTGTGGAGATTAGATCGGTTCACCAAGCTATTTCCTACTACATTTACTGGTGCACCATCAGAGGATCCCCAGGATTATTTGGACAATTGCTACGAGGTCCTTCGGAACATGGGCATCGTAGAGTCCAATGGAGTTGATTTTTGCCACATTCCGTCTTTCTAGTACCGCCAAGATTTGGTGGAGGGATTTTTGCTTGACCAGGCCAGTTGGATCTTTGCCGTTGTCTTGGGCTCAGTTCTCCGAGTTGTTATTGGAGAAGTTTCTACCAGTTACCCAGAGGGAGGAGCTTCAGAGGCAGTTTGAGCGTCTCCAGCAGGGATCTATGACTGTTACACAGTATGAGACCAGGTTCATCACTCTGGGCTGACATGCTATGATGATACTTTCCCACAGATCGAGAGAGGGTGATGAGGTTTATTGAGGGGCTATCTCAGCCCATTAGACTCCAGATGGCCAGAGATTCAGGTACTAATATTTCATTCTAGGAGGAGGCCAATGTGGCCAGGCGTATTGAGATAGTCTTGTCTCAGGGCAGGGGTCAGGGTTCTGACAAGAGGCCTCGTCATTTCGGCTGATTCAGTGGTGCCTCATCTGGAGGCAGGGATTCTTTTGGCAGAGGTCATCCTTCTAGGCCATACCAGTCGGCACTTTAGGTATCCCGCAGTGCTCCACCAGCTCCTCTCAGTCACCACCAATACCTATCAGTGCACCGCCGCTTCAGAGCTTCCAGGGTGGTTATTCTGGTCAACAGGGACAGTTTCAGGGCAATCAGTCTCAGCAACATAGGTCTTGTTACTCTTGTGGTGTTCCAGGGCACATTGCTAGGTATTGCCCCCGAGCTTTTTGCAGTTCTCAGCATCCGGGTCCCCGTGCTATGATTCCCGCACCAGGTGCACCCCCACCCCCTCAACCAGCTAGGGGTAGAGGTCGAGTTGCCAGAGGTGGAGGCCAGACAGTTAGAGGTGGAGTTCAGGCTATGAGGGGTAGAGGTCAGCCCGCAATAGGTCGACCGATGTTCAGGTTGGAGGGGCTCCACCCCGATGCTACGCTATTCCTGCCAAGCCTGAGGCTGAGGCCTCTGATGTAGTCATTACAGGTATGGTTTCAGTTTGCAGCAGAGATGCTTCAATTTTGTTTGATCCGGGTTCTACATTCTCCGATGTGTCTTCATATTTTTCCCCTTATCTGAGCACGCCCCATGATTCCCTGAGTACTTTTGTATATGTGTCTACACAGGTGGGTGATTCTATTGTGGTAGATCAAATCTACCGTTCATGTGTAGTGGTTATTGGTGGTCTGGAGACTCAGGTAGATCTCTTGCTTCTTGATATGGTCGACTTCGATGTTATTTTGGGGATGGATTGGCTATCTCCCTACCATGCTATTCTGGACTGTCATGCCAAGACAATGACCTTGGCCTTGCCAGGAGTACCTCGTTTGGAGTGGAGAGGGACTCCTAGTCATTCTTCCGGTAGAGTTATTTCATATATGAAGGCTCAGCGTATGGTCGAGAAGGGTTGTTTGGCATATTTGGCCTATGTTCGTGATTCTAGTGTTGAGGTTCCTTCTATGGAGTCTGTTCCCGTGATTAGTGAGTTTCCAGAGGTATTCCCTGCTGACCTGCCGGGTATGCCACTCGACATTGATATTGACTTTTGTATTGAGGTGGCTCCGGGCACGCAACCCATTTCTACCCCGCCGTATCGTATGGCCCTGCCAGAGTTGAAGGAGTTGAAGGATCAGTTGCAGGATTTATTGGGTAAAGGCTTCATCAGGCCTAGTGTTTCTCCTTGGGGTGCCCCAATGTTGTTTGTCAAGAAGAAAGATGGCTCGATGAGGATGTGTATTGACTACCGGCAGTTGAACAAGGTTACTATTAAGGATAAGTATCCTTTGCCGATGATTGATGATTTATTTGACCATCTTCATGGTGCTACAATGTTTTCCAAGATTGACTTGATATCTGGTTACCATCAGCTGAGGATTAGGGCGTCTGATGTCCCTAAGACAGCCTTTCGCACTCGGTATGGGCATTATGAGTTCTTGCTGATTTCATTTGGGTTGACAAATACCCCTGCTGCTTTTATGGGGTTGATGAACCGAGTGTTCAGGCCCTATTTGGACTCATACGTGATTGTTTTCATTGATGATATTTTGATTTACTCCCGTAGCCAAGAGGAGCATGAGCAGCACCTTCGAGTCGTCCTTCAGACTCTAAAGGATAGTCAGTTGTATGCCAAATTTTCCAAGTATGAGTTCTGGTTGATTTTGGTTGCATTTCAAGGACATGTGGTATCATCAGAGGGTATTCAGGTGGATTCCAAGAAGATTTTAGCAGTCAGAGATTGGCCTAGGCCCATTTCAGCTACAGAGATCCGGAGTTTCTTGGGCTTAGCAGGTTATTATCGCCGGTTTGTGGAGGTCTTTTCATCTATTGCAGCCCCGATGACCAAGTTGACCCAGAAGGGTGCCCTGTTCAGGTGGTTAGATGAGTGTGAGGCGTGCTTTGAAAATCTCAAGACAACCTTGACCACGGCACCGGTGTTAGTTTTTCCCACAGGTTCAAGACCATATACCGTGTATTGTGATTCTTCACGGGTTGGACTTGGTGCAGTGTTGATGTAAGATGGCAAGGTTATAGCTTATGCTTCACGTCAGTTGAAGGTTCATGAGAAGAACTATCAAGTTAATGATTTAGAGTTAGTAGCTATTGTTCATGCGTTGAAGATTTGGAGGCATTATCTGTATGGGGTGCCATGTGAGGTGTTCACGGATCATAAGAGTTTGCAGTATTTCTTCAAGCAGAAGGAGTTGAATATGAGGCAGAGGAGATGGTTAGAGTTGTTGAAGGACTATGGCATTACCATCTTATATCATCCGGGGAAGGCCAATGTGGTGGCCAATGCTTTGAGCCGGAAGTCAATCAGTATGGGTAGTCTTGCTTATATATCAGTCGGAGAGCGACCGCTCGCTTGGATGTTCAGGCTTTGGCCAACCGGTTCATGAGATTGGAGGTTTCTGTGACTGGTAGTGTTTTGGCCCATACTGTGGCCCGTGATTCATTGTATGATCGTATCCGGGCCAGGTAGTATGATGATCATCATTTATGTGTTCTTAGAGATACGGTCCGGCACGGAGGTTCCAAGCAGGTCACAATTGATGATGAGGGAGTTTTGAGGATGCAAGGTCGTATTTGTGTACCTGGTGTTGATGGCATTCAGGAGTTGATATTGCAAGAGGCCCATAGTTCCCGGTATTTCATTCATCCGGGCGCCGCAAAGATGTACCAAGACTTGCGGCAGCATTATTGGTGGCGGAGGATGAACAAGGATATTGTAGCATATGTAGCTCGGTGCTTGAACTATCAACAGGTTAAGTACGAGCACCAGAGAACCGGTGGTTTGATGCAGCAGATTGAGCTTCCCAAGTGGAAGTGGGAGCGTATCACCATGGATTTCATAGTTGGACTCCCACGGACTCAGAGGACGTTTGATGCGGTGTGGGTCATTGTGGATAGGCTGACCAAGTTAGCACACTTCATTCCTGTATCAGTTTTGTATTCGGATGAGAAGTTGGCAAAGATCTACATGAGAGAGATAGTTCGATTGCATGGTGTGCCCGTGTCCATTATATCTGACTGAGGTACTCAGTTTAGCTCCCATTTCTGGAGAGTATTTCAGCGTGAGTTGGGCACAGGGGTTGATTTGAGCACAGCGTTTCATCCTCAGACGGACGGACAGTCCGAACGTACCATTCAGATCTTGGAGGATATGTTGCAAGCATGTGCCATTGATTTTGGAGGCTCATGGGACCAGTTTTTGCCTTTAGCTGAGTTTGCCTACAACAACAGCTACCAGTCGAGCATCCAGATGGCTCCTTATAAGGTGTTGTATGGTAGGCGGTGTCGATCTCCAGTTGGGTGGTTCGAGCTGTGAGAGACTAGATTGTTGGGTTTGGAGTTAGTTCAGGATGCCTTGGACAAGGTGAAGATCATTCAGGATAGACTTCTCACAGCTCAGTCCAGACAAAAGAGTTATGCGGATCGCAGAGTTCGTGATTTGGGATTCATGATAGGAGATAGGGTATTTCTTCGAGTGTCGCCCATGAAGGGCGTGATGAGGTTCGGGAAGAAGGGCAAGTTGAGCCCTAGATACATTGGTCCATTTGAGATTCTGGACAAGGTAGGAGAGGTGGCCTACAAACTTGCCTTGCCACCTAGTTTATCAGCTGTGCATCTTGTGTTTCACGTATCTATGCTTCGGAGGTATATCGCCGATCCATCTTATGTACTTGACTTCAGCGGTGTCTAGTTGGACAAGGATTTGTCTTATGAGGAGGAGCCGGTAGCCATATTAGCTCGGCAGGTTCGTCACTTGAGATCGAAGAGTTATCCTTCGGTCCGTGTTTGTAACGAACCGACCGGTCGTTTTGAGCTCTAGCGCGTCGTTCAGCGGTTTGAAGTCATGAGCAACTCCATTTCAGGTATTATGACTCGTGGGCATGGTCGGAGTTGAATTTCGGAAAGTTCGGAGGCAGATTGGAAAGAAAATTCTCATTTCAGAAGCCTTAAGTTGGAAAAATTGACTAAGATTGGAATTTTGGGTAATTGACCTCCGAATCAGGATTTGAAGGTTCCTCCAGGTCCGTATGATGATTTCAGACTTGGGCGTATGTACGGATTGGGCTTTGGGTAACCCGGGAGCGTTTCGGCGTATATTATGGAAGTAAGCATTTTGAAGAAATTTCCTAAGTTTGGCTTGAAGCGCATTTCAGTGTTATTGATGTCCGTTTGGGATTCCGAGCCTGGTAATATCTCTGTATGGTGATTTTGGAGTTGGGAGCGCGATCGAAAGCAAATTCGGATGTCCCTAGGTTATTTTGAAGGCATTTGGCTAAATATAGGAAATTGAAGGTTTTTGAGAAATCCGACCAGAAGTGGAAATTTTGATATTGGGGTCGGAATGCGATTACGGAAGTTGGAACAGGTCCGTAATGTCGAATATGACTTGTACAAAATTTGGGGTCAATTGGACGTGATTTGATAGGTTTCAGCATCGGATGTAGAAGTTGGAAATTTCTAAGTTCGTAAAGTTGGGATTTGGATGCGATTCGTGGTTTCGATGATATTTGATGTGATTTGAGGGAACAGGTTGGTGTAATTGGATGGGGTCCCGGGGTCTTCGGGTGGATTCCGGGTGGTTAACAGATCAAGTTTGGGGAAATGCTGAGATTGCTGTCATCTGGTGCGACCGCATCTACGAGGCTTGGGCCGCAAGTGGGGCGTTGGCGCTGCAGGTGCGAGGTCTTGCCGGCTTGGCTGGGAGCGCAGGTGCGATGTAATTTCCGCACCTGCGAAGGCGCAGATGCGGACAACGGGGCGCAGGTGCGAGATTTGACTAGAGCTGAGGAAGCCGCAGGTGCAGGAGTTTGGGCGCACCTGCGGGAGCGCAGGTGCGAAGATTGGATCGCAGGTGCGAAAATAGGCCTGGGCCGAATGTTTTTAAAACGAGAATTTTTCCATTTCTCCTCCTAATTTTATTTGGCATGGGCGATTGTGGGGAGCTTCAAGAAGGGATTTCCATCATGCATTACTAGGTAAGTGATTCCTTCCCATTCCTAAGCTAAATATGTGATCTTACATGGAATTAGACATGAGAATTTGTATAAAATTGGGATTTTAAGGGAAAACCTAGAAATTTGATAAATTGGATTTTTACCACGAATTGAGCATGAATATTTGAGTAAATTGTATATTTAAGTTAGTAAGACTATGGGTAGGGTATATTTTCGAGAAATTTTGAAATCCGGGCACGTGGGCCCGAGGGCATTTTGGTCAATTTCTTGAGCGGAGTTGGGAATTTATATAATTTGAATTGTTGCAAATATTAGAGTATATTTTCATTGGTTTGTCATTATTTGGACAGTTTTGGGGAGTTGTGCGTCCATTGGAGTCGTCGGAAGGGCTTGGAAGTCGGTTATGGAATTTCGGAGCGAGGTAAGTCTCCTTTCTAACCTTGTGAGGGGGAATTATCCCCATAGGTGAAATAAGTAAATATGTGCTACTATTTGTGGGGGCTACGTACGCACAAAGTGACGAGGGTTCGTGCGTAGCTACTATTATGCTTATGTACGTGTAGTCTAGGACCTACTAGCATGCCTTACGTGTTGTACATGTGATCCTGCCAATAATATTAGACTGATGATGCTATTGAATTGGTAATTTATTTCCTAAGAAGGCTAGAGTGTACCTTTCTTCATCATTTAGAAAGAGAATTGACTCCTCCGTAGATAATTGTATTCCTAATAAGGTTATATTATTGAATATTATTAAACTTGGCAAATGAATTTCGAGAAAAGATTTAAACACTATCTTTGTGACTTTTAAAAGAGAAATTTGTCATTTACTTGAGTATTTGTTTTCCCGATGTAGTTGGGGTGGACTGTTGATTGTGCATGACTGTGTGTGACAGCTTCACAATTATCATACCGCGAGCGGAGTGTTATTTCCCCCACTCTCATGGGAGCGGTCCGTACACCACGGCGAGATTGAAAGATATATTATGGTTCGGGCTGTTCGACCCTCGACAGTGCACATATATGATTATTATGGTGGCTCAGGCCGGTTGTCCTTATCCCGTATGCGCATGCTAAATTGTTAATGATTTCATGGATTTTGAAGTGACAAGATATTTGGGGGAAACAATGAAGAAGTAATTGTTTATTTAAGATATTTGGGGGGAAATGAAGAAGTAATTGTTTATTTAAGATATTTGGGGGAAAATGAAGGAGTAATTGTTTATTTAAGATATTTGGGGGAAAAATGAAGTAGTAATTGGTTATTTACTTTCAGTATTTATTTGAATTACAGTTATCTTTACGTTTATGTCACGACCCCAAATTCTAACAGGCCGTGATGGCGCCTATCGTGGAACTAGGCTAGCCAACCATCTCATTAATATGCATTTGTTCAATTATAAAACTTCACAATTTGATAATAAGAAGCAACCATAACATAGAATAATGTAATTAAGTCTTTACGCCCCAATAATAATCTAAACAACTCTAAACAAAACCTCCCAGGACTGGAGTCAATAGTCATAAGCATCTAAGAATAAATAGATCTAACTCTGCTAAAACTATAATATGTGTCTCTGAATCAAACGCTAAAACTAAATAAGGAAGGGAAATGGAGAAGCTGTGGACGCTGGACAGCTACCTCGAAATCCCGTGAACCTGCAACTACGAGCTAGGACAGCTACTGCTCGGGATCGTCACCTGAATCTGTGCACAGAGGCACAGGGAGTAATGATGAGTACGCCAACTCAGTAGTAATGAAAAATAAATCACAGTATGAGAATTTTAAAACACACAGTACATATATACAATTTCACAACCCAGCAAAACACCAAGTCACCATGTAATATTCATCACATAATAAGTTCGAAATAAGTTTCCAGAAATCCTTTGAAACAAGTGTAATATCAGTGTTTCTCAGTAAAATTCTCAGTAAAAGCCAGTTTGATAACGAAGTAAATCATAGTTCAAAAACTTAGTGAGATCATCACATATCTGCCCCTCGGGCCAAAATCATTTCTCGTAACAGTTTCCCCTCAGGCATTCTCTCGATCACTCAGTAACAATCATCGCTCAGTATCAATCATCACTCAGTATCAGTCCCGCGGGCAATAATCATCACTCAATAGCTACCTGCGCTCACTAGGGGTGTGTACAGACTCCGTAGGGGCTCCTACTGCTCAAGCGCTATAACAACTTAAGGCCTGAAAGCCTCCTCACAATATAGGCCTGAAAGCCTCCCTCATATAAGGCCTGAGAGCCTCCTCACCTCTCTCATGAGGCCTGAAAGCCTCCTCACCTCTATCATAAGGCCTGAAAGCCTCCTCACCTCTCTCATAAGGCCTGAAAGCCTCCTCACCTCTCTCATAAGTCCTGAAAGACCCCTCACAATATAGGCCTGAAAGCCTCACTCAGTCAGACACTCTCAATTTCCCTTAGGCCATAAACATACCGGGTTCTTGACCCAAAACAGTGTTTCATTTTTCAATAAATAGTATCAAAATACTCTAAGTGTCAAAACAATTTGTCAGGAGAAGGCTGAGTGTAAAATCATAACATATCAGTGAGGAAAATATAGTAAACACAAACCCCAAGGGGAAAACAGATCGACACTAGGCCCCAAACACGGCTTACATCCCAAATCATATCATAATAAAATAATACTAATTAAGCATAGGATTAAAAGTCGGTTTAGTAACTCGATAGTCGCCTAAATAGGAAGATATTTCCAAAGTTTCAACTTTTGCATTTCAAAACCCTTGAAAGGGTGCAGAGTTCGGGGTTTCATACCCTTAGGACAAGATTTAAAGACATTACTTACCTTAAACTAGCCCGGAAACTATCCCGCAATACGCTTGCCTCTCGTATCAACTTCCGAAGGCTCCAAATCTACCAAGTTCAGATTTTTATCATCAATTTATGCTTAAGAAATAAATTCCAATAGAAAATATCAAATTTAGCTCAAAAACCCGAATTTGTCAAAACACGACCCCGGGCCCGCGTCCCAAAACTCAGAATTGTTTTATACAAAACTGTTCTTCATCATCTCACGAGTCCGTACATATAAAGAACACTAAAATTGGAGTTCGTTTGACCCCTCAAATCGACGCCTAAAGGTCTCAAAATCTCAAGCCCTAAACCCACCTTTTTCCACTGATTTTCATGAATTAAATCTTGATATTGTGTTCTATAATCACCCATAAACGAGTTTTAATGATAAAAATACTTACCTCTATGAAGAACACTGATTTCCCTCTTAAAAAATCTCCCCTAAAGCTCTCTGACCGTACAAAAATGGTGTAAAAAGGGTTTAAGTCGCGGAGGGTTTATTTTATACTTTCTGCCCAGGGGTTCCGCACCTGCGCCCAATTTCACGCACCTGCGGTCCCACTAACCGCACCTGTGATTTTTCCTTAAACGACCTGAATCCGCACCTGCGACTCACATTCCTTACCTGCGTCTTCGCAGGTGCGACCCCCTATCCGCATCTGGCGACTTTTCCCTGGATGGACAAATCTCGCCCCTGCGGAGCCTTCTTTCGCTCCTGCAGTCCCGCATCTGCGGCCAAACTTCCGCAGGTGCGAAAATCACTGTGATTTCACCCCAGTAGCTTTTTGCTGCAATTTTCAACTCCGAACTTCCCGTTAACCATTCAAAATCAATCCCGAGCCCCTCGGGACCCCAACCAAACATACTAACATGTTACATTTGATCATTCAAGCTTAGTTGCACTCTCAAAACACCAAAACTAACATCGAAACACCAAAATTACATTGGATTCAAGCCTAAGAACTTTAAAATTTCTAAAATCCACCAATAATGCCGAAACTATCCAAAACAACTCCGATTGACCTGAAATTTTGCAGACATATCCAAAATGACATTATGAACCTGTTCCAACTGTCGGAATTCCATTCCGACCTCGATAGCCTATTTTCCAATGCCGACCAGAAATCATCAAAACTAACTTTCGCCAATTCAAGCCTAATTCTACACCGGACATCACAAAATTATTCTGAACACACTCCTAAGTCCCAAATCACCTAAAGAAGCTATCCGAGCCATAAAATCCGCATTCTGAGGTTGTTTACCAATAAGTCAACTCTCAGTTGAGTTTTCTCATTTTAAGGCTGTCTTTAAAGGCTAAATGACTGAACTCTCACTACAACCATTTGATTTCAAGCCTACCAACTCTAATACATCAAATACAATATAACCAATCTTTAACAAGTCAATAACAACAATTTTTAATGCAAGTTCTACGTAACGACCGACCGGGTCGTTATATTCTCCCCCACTTAAACATAAGTTCGTCCTTGAACGTGCCTAGAGTTGTTCCAACACCACCAAAAATTGCTGTGTAACCTTCCATGCACATATTCAGAGGTGATCCCACGTTACCCTACCTTATCTAGGTTTTATAACACAACATAACTGAAATTTCATTATCAAATTCTGACCCATAAACCTTAAAACCAAGTTTCCACTTCTGAAATAATTTACAAGTTCAAATTTCCACGACTATAAGCTGAAATAGTCTGAACACGCTGTATCAAACCGTATCCGTAATCCAAGATGAAATCGCATAATATACCGCGTGGCTCAACCACTCATAGCGATAACTCCTAACCACAATAGCTGTTCAAACAACTCAATACCGGTACATACCCTCTTATCAAACCATGCCTTGCTCTAACACTTCCATATACTGCCGATGATGAAAGAAACACGTATAAACCAGCAACCATTCGTCCGATTAGTATCAATACCATCCAGAGCCATAACTTGTGCAACTTGTGCACTCAATAACCACATACCAAGAGCTCAATTCACTAAATAAAGAAGACTCACACGAGAAGACTATCCTGCCACTAACACTTACCATTACCACATCATGCTAAAATCCTGATACACATCGTGAAACCATATCACACAAATCCGACACCAAGGATCATACCTCTACCTAACTGAGCTGCAAAGCATGATCCCATCAAACCGTTGGACCACATGACACACTCCAAGCCACCTTGCTCAAAATCAATACCCATGCGAAATTCGACATCGATTACTCAAAGTGCATTGCCATAACCACGGGGAAATCAGACGATACCATGACACCCGAACCAGAAAGAACATAACCAACACGTCTCAATCCTGCAACAGCTACTTACTTGCCTTACTCAAATCTCGCTATAAAGCCCCGATAGAACTACACCCTATGCACATACATAACCAACGATCATAACTCCTCGAACACCGAAAGGTAACTCATAGATAACTCCAAGACACGAATAAGCTCAATGACAATCGAATGGTATATCCCTCAACAATAGCATCTCGGAGTCAACAATTCCGACTCGGTGCAGAACACACACCCATAGTGGCCTACCAATAACTCTAAGTACTATTTCTCTCCGAAAGTTCATAATGGCCGAGTCATGGAATATACTAACACCTGAATATATTTTCTTGCATCCTCACAGTTCACAACCACAAATAATTTATTTATGAGGACTCTCAGTCTCGAAGCCCATGAAGCGCACACATTACCATATCTGATCCCATTTCCACCGCTCGAATATATAACACCTCTAATAATCAATCATCCCACGAGGGGTACTCCTATAACTCTTCTGTGCCACCAAACAACCTTGAATATCAGCAGTCGATCCGACAAAAGAGTGTCGTACACCAATGAAGCACCCGTAGTCAACACATTACCCTAAACACATTGCCCTCTCTGAATGTATACCCTCATCCAACCACCCAATAATGGTATCTTTTACCTAATCATCTGAAACTTCCAGTTCTGACCTTCCTTCCAGAGCTGAACTGTGACCTCACATATGCCACTCTCCACTATACACAAAATACCTCATACGCCATGCAATTCTATGATAAATATGAGAACTTCATGCCCCCTTCCTAGCCACAAACAACTACGCACCCAACTAACCAAGAACTTTCCATTTGATCCCATCTAGAAGAAAAATTACTATACATCACATGGCCCTCACACCAGTAGAAATATACATCTCCAACCATGGTAGAAACCATCAAGAACTCTCTGGATCACATTTGTACAGCACCAAACCGTCAGGACTGAATCCTCCTAACTCAACCAAGCTTCGCATGCCTCCAAATCCCAAGAGAATTGCTAATAAACACCTGTAACAACTCATTACCTTATAAACACCCAAAGAACTAACCATATCCGTTATCATACCGATCCGACCTACTACCAAGCTATCCTATTTATCCAAGTTCCTTCTGACTTACCTTCGAATTGATACTTCTTCTTGCCATAATACCACAATTCTCAATCCCAACTTACCGCACAAAACCCGAGCATAAAAATATACCGCCTAAGCCTCATAAGCCACTGAATACTCCCTCAATTATCCCCAAATGCACCACATGATAAATACTTACCCTGAAGAGACTTCCTGCGAATTTAAAGTCGTTACCTTCCCTTTCCTGATACTGATGGATAAAATCCATAATAATTTAAATACACCACAAGCCTTGACACCTTGAAGATCCTCGATCGCTACATATAACCTTGATTCCGTCTGAACCATTCTCGAACGTCATTTACTCTACGCAATTTCAATTACACTAACCAAGTAAACAGAACGACCTGACCCCGCTTGCTATCCACATACTAGAAAAGTAATCCAAACCATTGAAGCAACAAGCACACTCATACATTGCACACACTACACTTACCAGCACAACTTAATCATTCAGTAAATTCCATTACTCGAGTCACTCCCAGACTCCACCTCAGGTCATAACTGATTCACCAACATACTTCGAACCGAAACCATTACAACACCTAATCGTGTAATCAACTTACCACTAGCGGACTCCCCCACTTGGATCAAAGCCAAAGATCCAGACAACAATAACTCATGCTGCCCATACACTATCACTGCCACCATGTTGTGGTGAGGTTCAACTAAATCCTCTATAAGCTTATATGACCCAAATCATCTAACACTCAAATCAAATGCAAATCTCGCATCCACCATTGTAATGGTCATGCCAACTCCCACAACCGATCTAAAATCAAATTACAACATACATCATTTACTGATAGAGAGAACTTACTACAGATAAACATAAGGGTCACACACCTCAGGACAACTCGCAGGAGATACCCCTGCCTACTTAACCTCAGAATGATATCTCCCTATACACTTCCGAAAATCATAGCTATCACCCAATCATTATACCTTCCTACATTAGAACACAACCACTGCCTGCCCCCAAGACATCCCATTAAGCGGTATAAGAACCTGAAGCTGATGGCAACACTAACACTAGAGCTGTGGTCAAGGAAATCTTAAGCTTCTGGAAGCTCTACACACACTCGTTTGACCATATGGATATCTTCACTGGACATCACGTGTCCCAAGAATGCTACTGAACTGAGCCAAAAATTCACACTTGGAGAACTTCACACAAAGATTCTCCTCCCTATATCCTCGTAATACCATCATTATTGCTAAGTATGCTACCCCTGGCTACGAGAGTACGACAGGATGCCATCAATAAATACAATAACAAAAGAGTGTAAATACGGCTGGAATACACCATTAATCATAGACGTTGTTGGGGCATTGGTCAGCTCAAAAGACATCACAGGAACTCAGAACATAACAGGAAAACCCACTTCACTCCACAACTAACTACACGAGAGGTCCTTCAATACTCATAACTCGAAGGCATATTCTAACTCAATACAGAATTCAAATAATCAATGGTTCTTGCCACATCTCCCGCCAATTCATTTTGGTCACAATCAAACAACCTGAATACATCTAACTATCCAATCACACTCACCATAAACATACTGGGTTCTCGACCCAAAACAGTGTTTTATTTTTCAATAAATAGTATCAAAATACTCTAAGTGTCAAAACAATTTGTCAGGAGAAGCCTGAGTGTAAAATCATAACATATCAGTGAGGAAAATATAGTAAACACAACCCTCAAGGGGAAACCAGGTTGACACTAGACCCCAAACACGACTTACAACCCAAATCATATCATAATAAAATAATAATAATTAAGCATAGGCTTAAAAGTCGGTTTAGAAACTCGATAGTCGCCTAAATAGGAAGATATTTCCAAGGTTTCAACCTTTGCATTTCAAAACCCGTGAAAAGGTGCAGAGTCCGGGGTTTCATACCCTCAGGACAAGATTTAAAGACATTACTTACCTCAAACTAGCCCGGAAACTATCCCGCAACACACTTGCCTCTCGTATCAACTTTCGAAGGCTCCAAATCTACCAAGTTCAGACTTTTATCATCAATTTATTCTTAAGGAATAAATTCCAATCGAAAATATCAAATTTAGCTCAAAAACCCGAATTTGGTCAAAACACGACCCCCGGTCCCGCGTCTCAAAACTCCAAATTTTTTATACAAAACTGTTCTTCATCATCTCACGAGTCCGTACATATAAAGAACACTAAAATCGGAGTTCATTTGACCCCTCAAATCGACCCATAAAGGTCTCAAGATCTCAAGCCCTAAACCCACCTTTTTTCACTGATTTTCATGAATTAAATGTTGAGATTGTGTTCTATAATCACCCATAAACGAGTTTTAATGATCAACATACTTACCTCTATGAAGAACACTGATTTCCCTCTTCAAAAATCGCCCCTAAAGCTCTCTGACCATACAAAAATGGTGTAAAAAGGGTTTAAGTCGCGGAGGATTTATTTTATACTTTCTGCCCAGGGGTTCCGCACTTGCGCCCAATTTCATGTACCTGTGGGACCGCACCTGCGGTCCCACTAACCACACCTGTGACTTTTCCTTAAACGACCTGACTCCGCACCTGCGACTCACATTCCGCACCTGCGTCTTCGCAGGTGCGGCCCCCTATCCTCATCTGCGACTTTTCCCTGGCTGGACAAGTCTCACCCCTGCGGAGCCTTCTTTCGCTCCTTCAGGCCCGCACCTACGACCAAACTTCCGCAGGTGCGGATATCACTGTGATTTCACACCAGCAGCTTTTTGCTGCAATTTCCAACTCCGAACTTCCCGTTAACCATCCGAAATCAATCCCGAGCCACTCGGGACCCCGACCAAACATACTAACACGTTACATTTGATAATTCAAGCTTAGATTCATTCTCAAAACACCAAAACTAACATCGAAATACCAAAATTACATTGGATTCAAGCCTAGGAACTTTAAAATTTCTAAAGTCCACAAATGATGCCGAAACTATCCAAAACAACTCCGATTGACCTGAAATTTTGCAGTCATATCCAAAATGACATTACAAACCTGTTCCAACTGTCGGAATTCCATTCCGATCTGGATATCCTATTTTCCACTGCCGACCAAAAATTATAAAAACTAACTTTCGCCAATTCAAGCCTAATTCTACACCGGACATCACAAAATTATTCTGAACACACTCCTAAGTCCCAAATCACCTAATGAAGCTATCTGAGCCATAAAATCCGCATTTCTCCATTGTTTACTAATAAGTCAACTCTCAATTGACTTTTCCCATTTTAAGGCTATCTTTAAAGGCTAAATGAGTGAACTCTCACTACAACGATTCGATTTCAAGCCTACCAACTCTAATACATCAAATACAGTATAACCAATCTATAACAAGTCAATAACAATAATTTTTAATGCAAGTTCTACGTAACGACCGACCGGGTCGTTACAATTTACTGTTTTTATCATCCTCGTATGCCTATTACTGATATAATATTATGTTTAATTATTTTGTTGGACCTTATTGAGTGTCAAGTCGACCTCTCGTCACTACCTCTCTGATGTTAGGCGGGATACTTACTGAGTACACGCTATTTTTGTAATCATGCTAATCTTGCTGTGCATTTTTTTGCACAGGTACCTTCATAGCAATATGGCTGACTTGAAGACTTAGACGAGATGCATCACTCGGAGACGAACCCCAGTCGGCATAGTCTTCCTCTATGTATTGTATTCTCATTTTTATTCCTTGTCCAATTTGTATTTCGGACAAGCTTTGTAGAATGTGTAAAATTCTTAGAAATGACTTATGTACTTGTGTCACCGGGTTCTGGGATGTGCTTGGGATGTATTTTATAAAAAATGGAATATTAACCTGTCGTATTTACTTTACGGATTTTATTCAGTTATTATGTAATAAAGTGAAAGGTACTGATTTCAAAAATGCTAAAACAAGAAAATTTAACTTAACCATTAATGTTTGGCTTGCCTGACAGTGGTGTCCGGCGCCATCACGAACTTTTGGATTTGGGGTCGTGACAACTTGGTATCAGAGCGCTAGGTTCCCTTAGGTCTCACGAGTCATGCGCAAGCCTAGTAGAGTCTTGCGGATCGGTACAGAGACGTCTGTACATATCTTCGAGAGGCTACAGGGCTGTTAGGAGTACTTCCCTTCTTGATTCCTCATCATGCAATTTGATTCCTCCGAGGCTTATGCCTACGTTTCTTCCTACTAAATCTTACGCGTCGCGAAGCACTTGATATGAATCAATAATTTGAGGAATTGAAATGGTGCTATGGGTGTGGTGTGGGATGTTTCTCCCTGCGAAGTTGATTGAGGCTATTGTCGTTGCTCTCAGAAGAGTAATATGTTGTTTCAGCCAGTAGCTGTGGTTCTGAGGACTTGAGGTTATGCTCAGGTTGTGATGATGTTTACGATTGGTTATCGCGCGATGTCGATATGATGATAGAATGCTTGCCCATATGTTGGGGGTGATAAATGTCTTGAAGGGAGGTCTTCTTAGGGCGTGATTTCGAGATTTCAACATTTAGTTCCGGAAGGGGAAAGGCATTTGGACTATAAATGGTCAGGCTTTGGATTGATAAAGCAGTAAGACTTGGTGTTTTCAAGTGAGGTGGGATATGCACCTGTGATGTGATGTTTTCGTCGCTAATCGAATGGAATATGTTAAGTTTGTCGGTGCTATAGTTTCTTCGGTTGCATGGGGTCAGAGTATTATGAATAAGTATTGAAGAAGCGGCTGTTAAAGGACGTGGGGCGTGGTGGTTCAGTACTGGATAAGTGTTGATAATGAAGGAAACTCGAGATAGATGATCTTCGGAGAGTTTGAAGTCGTGGAGAACTGCTGGATTGAGAACTATAGAGAATGATAATGAATTGAGGTAGAAATTGGGCAGCATACGATGAAGGAAGATATGTGAAAGTGCTAGGCGGTGGGTCCCTTTCCAAAAGGCCAGGTGTAAGGAACGCACGTCAGGTAGTTATTTCAAGGAATGAGTTTAACAAGTGGGATAGTGGCATCGTAGCACAGGAGTACAGTGGTAAGATAGCTGCCTATCTTGAGTGAAAGTTTGAGAGTTGTAGTGGATGGTGATTGGGTCCATGAGCTTAAGTTGAAATGTGGGTTATTTCGGTGGAAGGTTGGATACAATTGGGAGAAGTTGTTAGGAATGAAGAAAGACGCCATGTGGCGGTGAATTTGAAGATGTGTAGCGCATTTAGTAGATGTCTATGAGAAGCGGACAAACTGGTAAAGTTGGGGAATGAGAACAGGCTTAGGAGGGGATATTGATGTTGTAGAGGGTGTGCAGTACGAAGTCATTGGAAGGTGTCAGTTGGTGATTTCCACATGTGGGTTACCTCTTGTGAGTAGGTTAGCGATTGTGTGGTAGGCAAGTTTCTGTGAGGGATTCTGGTGGCTATTCGGTAGGAGGAAGAATGTGTGAATGATGCTAGAGAATTTGAGTATTTAGGGAATGCTAACAAGAGAATTTGGAAAAATTGGGCGGATTGGTTGAGCAAGATCATGTTAACAAAGGGGAAAGGATCTCAACAGAGTCTAGAGTGGTGCAAGGAGTAGCTTCGGGCTAAGCGGGGGAGTCCCACCACCTGCAGTTGGGTTGTAGGATTGTGTTCTCATGGGGTTGCGGATTGTCGGCGTATTGGCAAGTTATTTCAGCTAAGGGACAGGAGTAGAATGGTAATTGTGCATGGGATTTGATAAATATGTGCATAAGTTGGTCCTATTGGACCGGGGTTAGGTTTTGGGAGATTCAGAATTTATGCTTAAGGCATGGGCGAGCTGTAGGGTAGTGACTATGTCACGTGCTTCATTGAAAAGGGTGTTCATGTGCTAGAAGAGCCTTGGAGTTGATTGTATTTGGGGCCAGTCAGAGTGGGTGACTCTCAATAGCGGTCCTAGTAAATTCAAAAGTTAAGAATGCGGCGTTTAAGGGTTTCAGGCAGCAGTATGATTAAGAGTTGAGCTTTTGCAGTATAATTCCTGAGAAAGGGAAAATAATTGGAGTGTTCTATGTTATTTTCAGCGTGCAAGATAGCATTGGGGGAGTGAGAGGAGTAAACTCCAGATTTGTAGAAAGATTATCAGGATGGGTATATCGGTCGGAGATGTGAATGCGGACAAGGAGGGTATGAAACGGTTTGTGGGATCGAGGCAGCATGGTCTCATGAATCAAGGCCGCTCGGGATGAGTGAGGATTGAATGTTGTTATTGTTCTCTTGAATTGAGGTAAGTAGGAGGTTTCTATATGATGAGGTGTTTCCCCCATTAGTGGTTCAGGAGTTATTATGGAATTCTTGCGCAATCTCATATTGGCATGTTAGGTGCAATAAGCAATATGTAACTGGGAGTAAGAATCGAGATTGCAGTTCAGTGTTAACAAGGATGGCATGAGCTCGGATGAGCAAGAAAAAGTGATTTGAAAGTTCAGAGTAAGCTGATGTTATCTTCAGTGTCACCTGAGATCGATATTCGGTGAAGGAGGCTTTGTATCCTGGTCATGGGTTCTTGATGGGTTTGCAGCGTTAGTGTGGCCAGTGGTGGATGTGCCGACTTGATACTTTGTGTGGAAGGTCGTGGGAGCGTGACCATAGGATGATCGTGAGTGTGACATGTAGTCACTTAATGGATTGAAGATTTGGACTGAGTATAAGGAAGTGCAATATTGGTTGTTTGAAAATTTATGCCAGGAAGGCGTTTGGTCCAGCTGTTTGTGGATTGTGGGGTGTTGTCTCGGCTATGATGGTTGTTCTTGCGTGTTATGAGAAGAAGTAGGATATTTTGGACTCAGGTAAGGCTATCAGCCTAGTTCATTGCGAGCATAATCGTCTCTTGAAGTGTATGAATGGATTTAAACAAGATTATGGGCTTTATGCGAGTCAAATGTGTTCATTTCAGTATAGCGCTCCTCAAGGAGGGGTGTTGGAATACCAGGTGTTGTTCCGTCTTCATCAAATTCATGTGATATTATGATTGTGCCGTGTGAGTTGTGAAACGACTTGATAATTTCTTATGTGTTGAGGTCCCGCGTAGTGATGATGTTATGTGAGCAAGATAACTCTTGAGATCCAGAGTGTGTGTATATATATATATATATTTGGCATATGGCTTTATCAGTCTCCCCAGGATGGTATTATGCACTTAGCGTGCTTGTGACCGGTATTCAGTATTTTTTTGGTAATGAGCAACTTAGCTCGATGTGTATATCCTTATGTAAATTTCATGTGTGGATCTGGTGGCACGCCACCACGGGTATGCTATTTGGATCGGGTTGCATGCCGCAACAGTGTGATGATGAATAGGGTTCCTATATTTATTTTTTCTTGTATTTTACTTCCTATTTTCTGAGGAAAGTTCATATTAGTTGCGTGAGTTGAGTAGTCCCTTCCTGAGTCATTTCTTATGTATCATGTTCGAGTTGTGGTCTATTAGCGCGACGTGGTATCATGTGAGATTGTTGGCCATGTTTGGGGTGATTTGTTGTTTGAGCAATTCATACTAGGTGAGATGAGATTATTGGACCAGGGATTCAGTGCGATAAGATTTTATGAAGTATAGTAAAGGACAAATACCATTATTCGGTTCATAATGAGGTGATGATTCTAGTCAAGAGGAGATATTCAATGATTTGTTAACTCGGCAGTTGATTATGAATTTCTACACGTCTCCTCCGTTGTGGTGGTATCGCCAGCATTATAGCAGGATGTATATGTATATCATAAGGTGCATTGGGAGCATCAGATTCGTATAATTTTGGCTATTAAAGTTCAGGGAATGTCATGGTGGCTAGATGATGAATTATGCGGTGCATGGTGCTGGTTTAGCAAAAGTATGCAGTCATGTTCTGGTAAATCGTGTGGTAGTTGATACAGTGTTTATATATTGGAACTAGGCCTGGCAGAGAAATTTCAGGTGTTGGAACTGGATTCTGAGCCTATTATATAGATAAAAGAAGTAATCTTCAGATTTGATCAAGCTAATGTACTCAGCTGGGTTGTGGTAGCATGGACAGGTGCACAAAGTGTTAAACAGTGATTTCAGATAACTCCAGAGCAGTTCTTGGCACGTTCGAGGACAAACGTCTGTTTAAGTGGGGGAGAATGTAACGACCCGACCGGTCGTTTTGAGCTCTAGCGCGTCGTTCAACGGTTTGATATCATGAGCAACTCCATTTCAGGTATTATGACTCGTGGGCATGGTCGGAGTTGAATTTTGGGAAGTTCGGAGGCAGACTGGAAAGAAAATTCTCGTTTCAGAAGCCTTAAGTTGGAGAAATTGACTAAGATTGTAATTTTGGGTAATCGACCTCCGAATCAGGCTTTGAAGGTTCATGCAGGTTTGTATGATGATTTCAGACTTGTGCATATGTCCGGATCGAGCTTTGGGTAACCCGGGAGCGTTTCGACGTATATTGTGGAAGTCAGCATTTTGAAGAAATTTCCTAAGTGTGGCTTGAAGCGCATTTCCGTGTTATTGATGTCCGTTTGGGATTCCAAGCCTAGGAATAGCTCTGTATAGTGATTCTGGAGTTGGGAGCGCGATCGAAAACGAATTTGGATGTCCGTAGATTATTTTGAAGTCATTTGGCTAAAGATAGGAAATTGAAGGTTTTTCAGAAATCCGATCGGAAGTGAAAATTTTGATATCGGGGTCGGAATGCGATTCCGGAAGTTGGAACAGGTCCGTAATGTAGAATATGACTTGTGTGCGAAATTTGGAGTCAATCGGACATGATTTGATATAATTCGGCATCAGATGTAGAAGTTTGAAATTTCTAAGTTCATAAAGTTGGGATTTGGGTGCGATTCGTGGTCTCGATGTTTTTTGATGTGATTTGAGGCCTTGAGCAAGTCCGCACTATGTTTGGAACAGGTTAGTGTAATTGGACGGGGTCCCGGGGGCCTCAGGTGGATTCCGGGTGGTTAATGGATCCAGTTTGGAGTTTGGAGAAATGCTGAGATTGCTGTCATCTGGTGCGACCGCACCTGCGAGGCTTGGTCCGCAGGTGAGAGGTCTTGCCGGCTTGGCTGGGAGCACATGTGCGATGTAATTTCGCACCAGCGAAGGCGCAGATGCGGACAATGGGGTGCAGGTGCGAGATTTGGCTGGAGCTGAGGAAGCCACATGTGCGGGAGTTTGGGCGCACCTGCGGGAGCGCAAGTGGGAAGATTGGATCGCAGGTGCAAAAATAGGCCTGTGCAGAATGTTTTTAAAATGAGAATTTTTCCATTTCTCCTCCTAATTTCATTTGGCATGGGCGATTGTGGGGAGCTTCAAGAAGGGATTTGCATTATGCATTACTAGGTAAGTGATTCCTTCCCATTCCTAAGCTAAATATGTGATCTTACATGGAATTAGACATAAGAATTTGTATAAAATTGGGATTTTAAGGGAAAACCAAGAAATTTGGTAAATTGGATTTTTACCACGAATTGAGCATGAATATTTGAGTAAATTGTATATTTGAGTTAGTAAGGCTATGGGTAGGGTATATTTTCGAGAAATTTCGGACTTCGGGCACGTGGGCCCGAGGGATTTTTGGTAAATTCCTTGAGCGGAGTTGGGAATTTATATAATTTGAATTGTTGCAAATATTAGAGTATATTTTCATTGGTTTGTCGTTATTTGGACAGTTTTGGGGCGTTGTGCGTCCATTGGAGTCGTCGGAAGGGCTTGGAAGCCGGTTATGGAATTTCAGAGCGAGGTAAGTCTCCTTTCTAACCTTGTGAGGGGAAATTCTCCCCATAAGTGAACTAAGTAAATATGTGATACTAATTGTGGGGGCTACGTACGCACGAAGTGGCAAAGGTCCGTGCGTAGCTACTCTTATGCTTATGTCCGGGTAGTCTAGGACCCATTAGCATGCCTTACGTGTTGTACATATGATCCTGCCAATAATATTAGACTGATGATGCTATTGAATTGGTAATTTTTTTCTAAGAAGGCTAGAGTGTATCTTTCTTAATCATTTAGAAAGAGAATTGACTCCTCCGTGGATAATTATATTCATGATAAGGTTATATTATTGAATATTATTAAACTTGGCAAATGAATTTTGAGAAAAGATTTAAATACTATTTTTGTGACTTTTAAAAGAGAAATTTGTCATTTAGTTGAGTATTTGTTTTCCCGATGTAGTCGGGGTGGACGGTTGATTTTGCCTGACTGTGTGTGATCGCTTCGCAATTTACATTCCGCGAGCGGAGTGTTATTTCCCCCACTCTCATGGGAGTGGGTCGTATGCCACGGCGAGATTGAAAGATATATTATGATTCGGGCCGTTCGACCCTCGGCAGTGCACAAATATGATTATTATGATGGCTCAGGCCGGTTGTCCTTATCCCGTATGCGCATGCTAAATTGTTAATGATTTCATGGATTTTGAAGTGACAAGATATTTGGGGAAAACAAAGAAGTAATTGTTTATTTAAAATACTTGGGGGAAAATGAAGAAGTAATTGTTTATTTAAGATATTTGGGGAAAAATGAAGAAGTAATTATTTATTTAAGATATTTGGGGGAGAAAATGAAGTAATAATTGTTTATTTACTTTCAGTATTTATTTGAATTACAATTATCTATAAATTTTACTGTTTTTATCATCCTCGTATGCCTATTACTGATATCATATTATGTTTAATTATTTTGTTGGACCTTAGTGAGTGTCAAGTCGAACTCTCGTCACTACCTCTCTGAGGTTAGGCGAGATACTTACTGAGTACACGTTATTTTTGTACTCATGCTCTCTTGCTGTGCATTTTGTTGCACAAGTACCTTCATAGCAATATGGCTAACTTGAAGACTTAGACGAGCTGTATCACTCGGAGATGACCCGCAGTCGGCAGAGTCTTCCTCTATGTATTGTATTCTCATTTTTATTCCTTGTCCAATCTATATTTTGGACAAGCTTTGTAGAATGTGTAAAATTCTTAGAAATGGCTCATGTACTTGTGTCACCGGGTTCTGGGATGTGCTTGGGATGTATTTTATAAAAAATGGAATATTAACCTGTCGTATTTACTTAGCGGATTTTATTCAGTTATTATGCAATAAAGTGAAAGGTAATGATTTCAAAAATGCTAAAACAGGAAAATTTAACTTAACCATTTAATGTTTGGCTTGCCTAATAGTGGTGTCCAGCGCCATCACGATCTTGTGGATTTGGGGTTGTGACAGTGTTCAATGGAGAGGTCAGCTTGTTGAGGCAGCTACCTGGGAGTGTGAGTCCAATATGCGGAGCCGATATTCCCATCTTTTCCCCATTTCAGGTACCATTCTATGTTCGTTCGAGGACGAAAGTTTGTTTTAGAGGTGGAGATTGTGATGACCCAAAAGGTCATCCCGTGTATTCCTAGCTATTTCTGTGATCCGAGGTCATGAAAACCTCTTTATATCTTACCTCGAGTTGCATGCACAGCCCGAGCGTGTAGCCGGGAAGCCGTTATGTGAAAAACTGATATTTTTGTGTTGAAATTTGAATAAAGTTGACCTTGGTCAATATTTTTGGTAAACGGACCTGGATCCGTGATTTGACGGTTCCGTAGGGTCCGTAGGAAAATATGAGACTTGGGCGTATGCCTGGAATCAAATTCCGAGATCCCAAGTTCGAGAAATGAATTTTTAAAGAAATTATTTTCTGAAAAATATAAAGGTTTTTGAAAATGAAATTTGATATGAAACCTGTGGTATCGGGCTCGTATCTTGGTTTTGGATCCCGGTACAGGTTCGATATGATTTATATGTGTTATCTCTGAAGTTTGCTAATAAACGGACTTGGTTTGACGTGATTCCTGTCAAAAATGCAAAATTTGAAGTTTAAGAAGTTTTGAGAATTTTTATGGATTTTGAGGTTTAATCCGATGTTTATGATGTTATATTGGCGTTTTGATTACTCGAATAAGTCCGTAAGATGTGTTTGAGGTTGGGTGTATATATGGTTTTGAGCCCCGAGGGCTCGGGTGAGTTTCGAATAGGTGTCGGAGTGCAAAAACCATAGCAAAATCTGGTGTGTGATTGCTGTTTCTGGTGCCCAGCATTTTACTCTTTGCGATCGCGGTTCAACCCATGCGATCGCGATGAGCAGTGTAGGTTGGGAGTGAAATAATCCTATGCGAACGTAGGGCCTTGGACGCGAACGCGGAGCTTGTGGGGGGAGCTCTACGCGAACGCGGAAGGCCTCATGCGAACGCATAGGGTAAGGGGACCTGGGGAAGGGTAGAGCTGGGACCCTACGCGAACGCGTCCACAGCATCGCGAACACATCCACAGGATCGCGAACGCGTAGGGTAAGGGGGGTGCTGGGTGGTGTTAACACTTTGCGATCGCAGCCAAAAGCTCGCGATCGCATAGGTTCAATGATCAAACCTTCGTGAACGCGGCGTGGGACCTGCGAACGCGAAGAGCAATTTTGCCCAGCTATTTTAAATGTCCAAAAATAGAATTGTATACGGTATTTTCCACCATTTTCATAAAACTCTTCTTCTCCAAAGCTCTTAGACGATTTTTGAAGCATTTCCTCACCATAACCTCTTGGGTAAGTGATCTTTGACTTGTTTCCTTCCATTTTTCTTAAACACCTACTAGATTTTAGGCCAAAAAAACATGGAAATTAAGGTAGAAAATTGGGGTTTTGGGTAGAGTTAGGGCTTTTGGATTATTTGGAAATTTGACCTCGTTTTGGGGTCGGATTTCAAAACAAATTATATATTCGGGCTCGTGGGTGAATGGGTGATCGGGTTTTTGTTCGAACCTCGTGTTTGGACCAAGCGGGCCCGGGGTCGATTTTTGGAATTTTGGAAAGGAAGTTGGGAATTCTATATTTAAGCATTGGAATTGAATTGTTAAGAATTTATTGATGTTATTGAGTCAATTATGTCTAGATACTATTGATTTGGAGTCGGGTTAGAAAGGAACAGCGGTGCTAGAGGCTTGATTTGGATTCTTGGAGTTGAGGTAAGTGTTTGGCCTAACCTTAGCTTGAGGGAATAGGAGTTGAGTCATAGGTGCTACGTGTTATTATCATGTTCAATGTATAGGTGAGGTGACGAGTACCTATACATTGTTGTGAAGCATGCCCGTCGGTCATTTCTTATGGTATATGTGCTTTTCTTCGATATTCACTGTGTTATGAAGTAGATTTCATTTAAGAGATTATTTTTTTGTGGACACTGTTGATTAGTTGTTAGGTTGAGGATCATTTGGTTATGTTGTATATTCAGTGAGATTGGTTATAGCTGTATCCCTTGCCGGGACGGAGACATTTATGTTATTGTTCCCTTGCCGGGATGTTGTGATTTATGGTTTGTATTGTGGTTTTTCCTTTCCAAATTGTTGTTCTTGATATTGTTTGAGTGAGGAAGAGTGTAAAGCACGAAGGATGATGCCGTGTATTTATTTATTGCATTGTGAGGATAAGAGTTTAAAGCACGAAGGGTGATGCCTTGCCATAATTTTTATATTTAAAAGCACGAAGGTTAGTGCCGTGCCGTTTCATTTATTCATTGCATTGTGAGGATGATAGTAAAAGCACGAAGGGTGATGTCGTGCACTTGTTTTGGTGAGGATGAGAATAAAGCACGAAGGGTGATGCCGTGCACTTGTTTGCTCTATGTGTTTGTGTTTACTTCATGTTGCTATTGATGCTACTTAGACTGTTACTTCGTTCTGTGATTTAGTATTTGTTTTCCCCTTGTCCTCAGCATGTTCTCCCCCATTTTACACTTAACTGTTTATTTTCTATCGTCATTCTTATTATATATTATTGAATTGCACATGTATTTATTGTTTGTCGGTCCTAGCCTCGTCACTACTTCGCCGAGGTTAGGTTCGACACTTACTCAGTACATGGGGTCAGTTGTACTGATGCTACACCTGCACTTCTTTATATTGTGCAGATTACGGTACTGGACCCGGGAGACAGTGATCGAGGGAGTATCCTTCAGACCACATGCGACACTAAGGTAGTCCTGCAGGCGTCCGCAGGCCTTGGCGTCACCTCCTACCTAATTCCTTCTCTTTCTGTCTTCTCTTGTATTTCTGAGACAGTTGTATTGTTTATTCAGACTTTGTTTTTAGTATTCTTAGACAGTCCATGGATTGTGATACCAATTTTGGGGGTGTATTTAAGGAAATTTCATAAGAATTATTATTTTAAGTTGTTGAATTTCTTATCTTCCGCATTTCTAATTATAACTGTTCTAGTTTACCATTGTTATTCCAATTGTCTATAATAAAGAAATAAATGCAATAATCGGAACTTTGGCTTGTCTAGCGAGTTCAACGTTAGACGCCATCACGGCCTGAAGGTGGAATTTTGGGTCGTGACAGTATTGATGTTGATCAAACGAATGGTTACTAGGTTCTGTGTGTTCCGTTCATCATCGGCAGCATATGAAAGTGTTAGAACGAGGCTTTGCTTGATGAGAGGTTATTTACCAGTATTGGGTTGTTATATGCAACTATTGATTAGGAGTTGTTATCGCCACGAGTGCTTGAGTCATGTAGTGTATCATGGTATTTCATATTGGGTTACGGATATGACTTGTTATAGTATGCCCAGAATTGTTCAGTTTATAGTTGTGGGATTTTGATCTTGTAAATTGATTCAGAAGTGAAAATGTAGTTCTAAGGTTTATGGGTCAAGATTGGATTTCGAGATTTCAAATGTGTTGTGCTATTATACCTATATGGGGTAGAGTGACGTGGGATCACCTCCGAATATGTGCATAGTAGGTTACACAGCATTTTTGGTGGTGTTTGGAACAACTCTAGGCACGTTCGATGACGAACGTTTGTTTAAGAGGGGGAGAATGTAACGACCCGGTCGTTACATAGAACCTGCATTATAATTACTGTTATTTCCTTGTCATAGGTTGGTATTACTGTTATTGATGTGTTAGAGTTGGTAGGCTTAGAATCGGAATGGTTGTAGTGAGAATTTAATCACTTAGTCTTTAGAAATAACTTTATAGTTGGAAAAGTCAACTGAGAGTTGACTTATTGGTAAATGACCTCGGAATGCGTATTTTATGGTTCGGATAGCTTCGTTAGGTGATTTGGGACTTAGGAGTGTGTTTATAATATTTTTGTGATGTCCGATGTAGAATTAGGCTTGAATTGGCGAAAGTTAGTTTTTGGTGATTTTCGGTCGGCAATGAAAAATAGGCTATCGGGGTCAGAATGGAATTCCGGAAGTTGGAACAGATTCGTAATGTCATTTTGGATATGTTTGCAAAATTTCAGGTCAATCGGAGTTGTTTTGGATAGTTTCGGCATCGTTGGTGGATTTTAGAAGTTTCAAAGTCCTTAGGCTTGAATCCGATGTGATTTTGGTGTTTAGATGTTATTTTTGGTGTTCCTAGAATGAAACTAAGTTTGAATGATCATTTATGATGTGCTGGTAAATTTGGTTGGGGTCCCGAGGGGCTCAGGATTGTGCATCGCGATCGCGAGGTCAGAGCCGTGATCGCGTGTAGTGGAGTGAGGCCAGGAGGAAATTTCTCAACGTGATCGCGGAGGTCAGGCTGCGGTCGCGTAGATTTGGGGGTTGTTCATTTGCGATCGCGTAATGTCAGGCTGAGATTGCGTAGGGTTGGCAGGCCTGAGTCTGGGGTCACGCGTTGTTCTTCGCGAACGCGGTCGATGGTTCGCGATCACGTACGTTCGGGTAATAAAGAACCGCGATCGCGTGGGCTTTGTTGTGATCGCGAAGAGTATATTTGGGCAGCTGAGGATTAGTGAATCGCGATCGCGATGTGAGTCCCGCGATCACGATGAATAAGGAACTGGGCAGTATATAATTAAACCCTCCGCAACCATTAAACTCTTTTACACCATTTTTGAACGGGAAAAGAGCTTTGAGGCGATTTTGAAGAGAGGAAATCATTGTGCTTCATTGAGGTAAGAATTTTGGACCCTAAAACTTGATTAACGGTGAGTAAGGAACATAATATCAGTGTTTAATTCATGAAAATCAGTAGAAAAGATGGGGTTAGAGCTTGAGATTTTGAGACCTTTAGGGATCGATTTGAAGGGCCAAAAGAACTCCGATTTTAGCGTTATTTATATGTACGGACTCGTGAGATGACGAAGAATATTTTGGTATAAAAATTTTCGAGTTCCAAGACGAAGGCCCGGGGGTCGGGTTTTGGCTAAATTTCGGGTTTTATGCTAAAATTGGTACTTTTCAATTGGAATTCATTCCTTAAGCATAATTTGTTGATAAAAAACTGAACTTGGTAGATTTGGAGCGCTCGGAAGTTGATTCGAGAGACAAGCGGGTTGCAGAGTAGCTTTTCGGGCTAGTTTGAGGTAAGTAATGTCTTTAAATCCTGTTATGAGGGTATGAAACCCCGGACTATGCATCATTTCACGGATTTTGGAATGCAAGGATTGTAAATTTGGAAATATATTCCTTTTTAGGAAACTATTGAGTTGCGAACCCGATTTTTTAGCCTATGCTTAATAGTATTGATATATTTTGATATAATTTGGGTTGTAAGCCATGTTTTGGGCCTAGTGCCGATTTGTTTATCCCTTGAGGGCTGTTTTTACTATTTTCCTCACTTGATATGTTATGATTTTCACTCAGTCTTTTCTTGATAATTGTTTTGACACTCAGAGTATTTTGATATTATTTCTTGAAAATGAAACACTGTTTGGGTCGAGAACCCGGTATAATGATGGCCCGAGTGTCATGTTGAGAGTGTCTGATTGAGTGAGGCTGCGGGCCAATATTGTGAGGATGTTATGATACGAGAGAGGCCGAGGGCCAATATTGTGAGTTATTTATGCCATGATGTGGCTGGCCGAGGGACAATATTGTGAGTGATTTACGCCATGATGTGGCTTGTTATAGCGCTTGGACTGTAGGAGCCTCTCCGGAGTCTGTACACACCCCCAGTGAGCGTAGGTACCTATTGAGTGCGAGTGATGCCCGTGGGGCTGATACTGAGTGACTGTGAGGATGCCCGCGGGTCTGATACTGAGTGATTGTGAGGTTGCCCGCTGGGCTGATACAGAGTGACTGTGAGGTTGCCCGCTAGGCTGATACTGAGTGATGGTGAGGTGCTGAGGGAAATGTTATGAGAGATTATTATGGCCCGAGGGGCAGTTTTATGATGATTTTACTGAGTTTTTGACTATGATTCACTTCATTTTTTCAAACTGATATTACTGAGAATTTTACTGAGATATATATCAAAAATATACTTGTTTCAAAGGATTTTCTGGAAATTGGTTTTCGAACTTATGTATTTGATGTATACTTTATGAAGACTTGATGGTTTACTATTTTGTGGATTGGTGTTTTGTGTTGTGTGTTTCTTATTTCTCAGATTGTGATTTATTTTCATTACTACTGAGTTGGCGTACTCATCATTACTCCCTGTACCACTTTGTACAGATCCAGGTACTAGCGCGGAGCAGTAGTCATCTTCGTTCGCTTTCAGCAGATTCACGGGATTTCAAGGTAGCTGTCCAGCGTCCACAGCTTCTTCATTTCCCTTCTTCATATAGTATTAGTATTTGATTTATAGACATTTATTAAGACATTAGTAGAGTTAGTTTATATCTTAGATGCTCATGATCATTGACTCCAGTCTTGGGAGGATTGTTTAGAATGTTAGATTATTATTGGGGCGTAAAGACTTAAAGAAATTATTTTATGCTTTGTTGTCGCTTGTTATTGATTTTTTTTGAAACATTATAATAGAATGGATGAGTAGTTATGTGATGGTTGGCAAGCCTAGTTCCACGATAGGCGCTATCACGACCTGTTAGGATTTGGGGTCGTGACACTGTTGGAGTAGGCCTTCTGGCCTCTGGTGCTCATACTTAACCTGCTGAAAATTTAGACACCTAGCCACATACTCCACTATGTCTTTCTTCATTCGCTGCCACCAATAGTGATGCCTCAAGTCACGATACATCTTCGTGGCACCTGGATGAATAGAATACCGCGAACTGTGTGCCTCCTCTAGAATCCTCTCCCTCAGGCCATCAACATTAGGAGCTCATAGGCGACCCTGAAGTCGTAGGACACCATCCTCGCCAATAGAAACCTCCTTGGTACCACTCTGTAGTACCGTCTCTCTGAGAACTTCCAAGTGCAGATCATCGAACTGCCGAGCCTTGATCTGCCCCAATAATGAAGACTGAGCAACCACACAGGCAAGAACTCGGCTGGGCTTTGAAATGTCCAGCCTCACAAGTCTATTAGCCAAGGACTGAATGTTCAGGGCTAGTGGCCTCTCTGCTGAAATGAATGCCAAGCTGCCCATACTCTCCGCGTTCCTGCTTAAGGCGTCTGCAACCACATTCGCCTTGCCAGGATGGTAAAGAATGGTGATGTCATAATCCTTCAGTAACTCAAGCCACCTACGCAGCCTCAAATTAAGGTCCCTTTGCTTGAACAGGTGTTTTAAGCTGTGGTGGTCAGTATAAACCTCACAAGACACCCCATACAAGTAATGCCTCCAAATCTTAAGATCATGAACAATAGCTGCCAACTCCAAATCATGCACGGGGTAGATCTTCTCATGAATATTCAACTGATGCGAAGCATATGCAATAACTCGTCCCTCCTACATCAATACACATCCTAAGCCAACGCGTGAAGCGTCGCAATAAACTGTATACATCTCTGAACCGGAAGGCAACACTAGAACTGGTGTTGTGGTCAAAGCTGACTTGAGCTTTTGAAAGCTCGCCTCGCACTCGTCGGACCATCGGAACGGGGCACCCTTCTGGGTCAACCTAGTCAGAGGGGCTGCAATGGATGAAAATCTCTCTACAAATCGATGATAATAACATGCCAATCCCAAGAAACTCCTGATCTCAGTCGCTGAAGTAGGGCGTGGCCAACTGTGAGCTGCCTCAATCATCTTAGGATCCACCTTGATACCCTCTACGGACACCACATGTCCCAAGAATGCTACAGAATCTAACCAAAACTCGCACTTGGAGAACTTAGCATACAACTTTTGTTCCCGCAAGGTCTGGAGCACTACTCTCTAATGCTGCTCGTGATCCCCCAGGCTACGTGAGTAGATCATGATGTCATCAATGAAGACAATGACAAAGGAATCAATATAAGGCCTGAACACCCTATTCATCAAATCCATGAACGCTGTTGGGGCATTAGTCAAGCCAAAAGACATCACCAGGAACTCGTAATGACCATATCTAGTACGGAAGGCAGTCTTCGGAACATCTGAGTCCCGAATCCTCAACTGATGATACTCATATCTCAAGTCGATCTTAGAAAACACCCTAGCACCATGAAACTGGTCAAACAAATCATCGATGCGCGACAACGGGTACTTGTTCTTGATTGTAACTTTGTTCAACTGGCGGTAGTCAATACATATCCGCATGGTCCCATCCTTCTTCTTCACAAATAGCACTGGAGCACCCCAAGGCGATACTCTAGGTCTGGTAAACCCCTTATCTAGCAACTCCTCGAGCTGTTCTTTCAATTCTTTCGGAGCCATACGGTGCGGTGGAATGGATATAGGCTAGGTGCCTGGAGCCAACACTACAAGAAATCAGTCTTTTTGTGGAGATTAATGTCTCCACAAAATCCCATAAAGTCGCCACTAAATGTTTTTAGCAGCGACCATAGGCTCACTTCAAGTACTTCTATAACTAAATGTTATGTGTGACGACTATTGATAGTCGCCACAAATAGTATACATTTTGTAGCGACCTCTGTCGGTACCAAAACATGTTCAACAAAGTAGATTTTAGGGGGGTCGCTGCTAAAGAATAACATATAGTGACGACATTCAAGTTGCCATATAAAAATCTTACTTTTTTCGAAAGCTAAAGTCTCCACTGAAGCCTCGTTTTAAAAAAAAAATTATAATAATTTATTAGCCAGTTGTATTCCTACTAATTACCCAACAACAACAATATTATAACGAACACCACCAAATACGCCAACAAAATTATATAGGAACTTTTTATTACCAATAAAGTCTATGCAACAAAGTATACAATGCTCCATAATACATTGTAATCGAATATACACATGGAAAGAAAGAAAAAAATAAAATGTGTTCGAATTCCTACATGGTGAAGAACCTTATCCCTTTAACTTTAAGATAAATGCATAGATCATGTCTTCAAACTACACCAATGTCTTGAAACTACTCCTTGAGCAACTTCATTTTCCTTGCTATAAAAAAAACAAAGAATATTAACATATGCATCCAAAGTCAAATACTAAAGAAAATCATATAAAAGGGGAAGGACAACTAAAACTATATAGAAATGTGGGAAGTGATTGCCTTTCAAGAAAGATAGGACATACAGTGAATTTGCATTGTATGCCTAGTGAACAACATAATCAGTTATGCAAATTTAATATGTTAGAAGGAACATTGATCATATATTCATTCTTAGAGTTTAAGCAATAGCAAAATGGTATGACAAACAAAATTCTCTAATGAATACTTTCGACACGCTACATTCCTAAGAAAAAATCATGTTATAACAATGCTTTAGAAATCTTTACCTTGTCTAAGAGAAGAAGTAAAGTTTAATTTTTGGTAGCGCTGGTACATACATAATATTTAAAACTTGAGGTGTCTTTTGTAGGTTTTTGGCTTTACATCGTGAAACTAGAATTCGTAAGAGTACATAAGTGAATAAAAGATATTTTTTTACTAAAACCTTACATATTGAATACAAATCTTTCCCTCAACCAACCAAAACAGATTCGGCCATAACAAGATCTACCATTTTGTGTACTTACCTTTAAAATATACAAAAAGATATACCATTTTGTGTACATAATAGTTATCAACGTTTACTTGAGACAAGGCCTAGGTAACTAAATTAATCTATTATAAAATGGGCAATCATAAGAGTTAAGGGCTTATATAATATTACATGTGAAATTAGCATTCAAGAATGTAACACATGTTGTGTATAGATAATCACAAGCATCCAATTTTTGCCCTAAATCCAACCAGGTTAGCTTCACACATAGCATTATTACTAATTTTCCTATTTGAGATTCAGCAAGAGACTTCAAATATGTCGAAACCACAGATTGAGCCTAAAGGAAATGACTTTGTTGATTTAGCAACACAAAATAGTAAAGCATATATTATATTTTTGACCCTTATTAATAAGGACTAACCTCCTGAGAGCTTCCTAGTGAAATAACATTGGGATCTAAGGATATTAAAGCTCGTTCACATAGTTTATTTGCCATGTGGAGCTCCTTTAGATGGCTATATTTAGGCTCCCTGATCAAACCTGATTAAATATAAGGTTAAAGAAGTTAGCTGATAACTAAGTGTTCAATTGCTAGTTTGATCAAGGAAGACTTCAGCTTATATCGTGAAATAAAAGGACTTTATAGACATGATAAGCTGTAAATCTGTAGAGAATACGGAATAAGCTGATTAACCTCACCATATTCATCAATTGGAGCATCATAATCACCCTTTTATTCATCAACTAGTGTACTTGTTCGCACTTCACGCGATAAAGAGAAAGAAGTCAAAATACATTTATGTAATAACGTCATAATTCTTCATAAAGGAAAATCAATATTTAACATACATCCTACATGAAATTCTTTGATTGAAAGAATGTTTCTCTAAGTTCCTGACTAAACATAGATCAACAATTTGAATTAATATACGTGAATTTGACTAAGAGGAAATATACACTAATTACATATAAAATAGGTATATTATACTTTAATATATAAAAATTCGTCTATTTTCTTTAGAGCGTCTTTATAGTGTAGTTTTCCTTTTAAAAATAATAGCCGACAAAATGTATCATCATAAGATACATCATGTACCAACTCCAATCATTCACTTTTCTAAATAAGATTCTTTTTCGAGGAATAAGTTTGTTACATCATATGTGTCACAACCCAAAATCCAACACAGGTTGTGATGGCGCCCAACACCGGAGTCAGGAAAGCCAACAATTGTTTACTAGTGGGATTATCCTTATTTAACATACCAACCCCACATATTCCCCAAAGTTTTAAGCTTAGATCATTTAAATAAAATTGGAAACATTAACCAACTTAAGTAAATACAGCCACAATAATCGTGATCCAATATATATACAGTCCCAAAATAAAGAGTCTACTATGTGCGTGCCAGGAATTAGTGTCACAAGTCAACAAGAGAACTAGTAGAATATACAAAAGATTATACAGATTGTACTGCTGTATGAGAGAAGTAGACATAAATGAACAAAAGATAACTCCATAGCAGTGCCGAGAATCGCCAAGGGAGGCAGCTCACCGTGGAGTCAGGTCCAGAATATACGTCAAGCTCCGGTCGGGTAACCAGAAGCACCAACCTCAGAACCTGTACAATTAGGTACATAAGTGTAGCATGAGTACATAAATATATATGTACCCAGCGATTATCCAGCCTAACCTCGAAGAGGTAGTGACAAGAGGTCGACTTGACACTCACTAAGGTCCAACGCTAATAATACAAAACAGGATATAAAGAAATGCAGTAGACATGTGAGATAGTAAGCAGCAGATACCTATCAAATACAGAAATCCAGGAAACTACTGAAAATAAGCAACAATGTACACTTTCCTTTTTCCCCCAAATATCTGTCCAGTCAATATCAATGAAAACAGTACCAAATAGCCAAGCGCACACAAGGGTAAGACAACTGGCCGGAGTCATAAGGAAATATCTAGACACTGAATGGACGTAAAGCTTCCCCCGCTGGCGAATCATAGCTGCGATTCGGGTGCTGACACANCCCCCAAATATCTGTCAAGTCAATATCAATGGAAACAGTACCAAATAGCCAAGCGCACACAAGGGTAAGACAACTGGCCGGAGTCATAAGGAAATATCTAGACACTGAATGGACGTAAAGCTTCCCCCGCTGGCGAATCATAGCTGCGATTCGGGTGCTGACACATTTATATGCAATTTCGATAAAGCTTCCCTCGATCGCGAATCATACGTGTGATTCGAGGGCTGACACACTTATATACAATTACCATAAAGATTCCCTAGATTGGGCATCATACCTGCGATTCAAGTGCTGACACAATTATACCGATTTATCATAAAGCTTCCCTCGATCGCGAATCATACCTGCGATTCGAGTGCTGACACACTTATGTATAATTACCATAAAGCTCCCCTCGATCGCGAATCATACCTACGATTCGAGTGCTGACACACTTATACTGATTTATCATAAAGCTTCCCTCGATCGCGAATCATATATGCGATTCAAGTGCTGACTCTCATACGTACATATGTATATACCGACATCTCAATAACTTAGTAGGGCTATACCTGTAACATGGATTGATCAACTGGGAGTTCAAGTGCAACTTTCCACATTTCCATATCAATTTAAAAGCAATAGGCAGCTCAAAGAACACCCAAAGATACATATAAGGCACATAGAGACATGCGTGTGAGCCCTAAAACTACCCGACATAGCATGATAGTCGCCACGTACAAAATCTTGTCACTTTGTACGCACGTAGCGCCCAAAACAATTACACACATCATATATAACACCTATGGGGAAAATTTCCTCTTACAAGGTTAGAAAGGAGACTCACCTCGTGTCGAATCTACCCCTCGGACCAAGGATGCGCCCGAACTCCGAACTCTACACCCGAGGACTCGCAACTAGCCAAATATGGTACAATGACATCAATGCATGCTCACAGTAGGGAAATTATCCTATTTATTCAATAATTCAACATTCTTGAAGAGTTCCCAAAATCCAACCCCGGTCCCGCATGCTCGGATTCCGAAAACTCACGGAGGAATCGCTCACCCGAAGCCTAAGGATCGTTAATATATGATTTCTACTTGAATCTATAACAATAGATGGTTAACTCACCAATTTCTTAAGAACCCTAAATTATTACCCAATTCTTGACTTTTCAATGATTTAGTAGAGGGTTTAACTAGTAATTCATGTTTGAAACTAGTGTTAGAGTGAAATTTACTTACCTCTTTAGTAGTTAGGTCGTGGAACCTCTTTCCCCAAGCTTCCAAGTCTCTAATGGTGGTGGAAAATGAAAGAAAGGGGTGAAGTCCCATGTTTTAAAGGAAACACACTGCCTGGCCTACAGGGGTTCTGCACCTACGGCTCGAGGACCGCACCTACGGTCTCGCGCCTACAGAACTGGATGGGAAAGGCTGAGTTCGCACCTACGGAGGGATGGCCGCACCAGCGGTTCCGCTCCTGCGGAATTTTGTCCGCACCTGCGAGAAAGGAAGACCTCACCTGGGGTCGCACCTGCGATGCTTGGGACCGCATGAGCGGTCCTGCACCTGCGACTGAGAAACCGCACCTGCGGTCACACCAAAATAGGTGCACCAGTAGCTATTTTAGCTGGTTTTTAGCCCCGTTGGGTGCCCGGGAGGTCCCTGGGTCCACCCGAGCCCTCGTCCAAATATACCAACAAGTCCCAAATCATAATACGGACTTGCTCGAGCCTTCAGAACACCCAAAACAACACTAAAACTAAAAATCACACCTCAAAACCCCATGAACCAAACTTAGGAACTTTAAGTTTTCTAGACTTTGCTAACATCGCGCCGAACCGACCTATACAACTCGGAATGACACCAAATTTTGCAGGCAAGTCATAAATAACATAACAGAACTATTCCCGGTCTCGAAATTCCGTTCGGACCTCGATAACACAAAATTATGTCCAAAAACCATAATAGGAACTTAAGGAACTTCTTATTTCAATATTGGGCGCCGAAACGCTCTCGGGTCATCAGAAGCCCATTCCGAACATACGCCCAAGTCCAAAATCATCATATGAAGCTACCAAAATCGACGAAACTCGATTCCGAGGTCGTTTACCCAAAATGTTGACCGAAGTCAAACTTGTCCTTAAAGGCCAACCTTAAGGAACCAATTGTTCCTATAGCACTATAAACACCTCCGAATCCCGGACCACCAGTCCCCGCAAGTCAATAATCATAACAAGCCGCTATGGGAAGTTTCATTTAGGGGAACAAGGTACGATAACACAAAATGACCGGTCGGGTCGTTACAATATGCACATCAAGAGAGAATTTTCAATAACTTCGATAGAAGTAAAGAGTATGAATATAATAATTGCAAATTAAAGTTCAAATAGATAGCTTACTCTTTGCACTTTCTTTTCCAAAGGCAAATAGAGATTTCATGAATCAGACTAGACTAGGCCAATGACTACCAAATTTGTACCTATTAACAACAGGAAAAAAAATTGAAGCTTTCAGTGAAAATACCATTAGCAATGAAAGAAAAGCCAACTAGAGACCAAAAGATAAAAGGAATAAGAAACCCAAAATCTCCAAATATCCATTCCAGATGCTAAAAATTATGTAATAGAGATAATTTTTTCGACACAGTTTACCACTTCTAAGAATGAAAAAATTGGGGATAAAGAGGAATATTATCAAAACCTATGGTGAGTTTAGCCGGATCATGCAGAAAACTATCAATCTATAGGAGAAAAGAGCACCTTCTAGAGTATAATATGCCTCCAGCAAATTTATGATTTGAGCAATCCTTGACAAACTATTCTAACATCGGTAAATCATCAAAGATTTAAATTTAATAACATCTTATGGAGGCCATAATTTTTCCTCTTAAGCTACTGAAATTACTCTGTAGTAGAACCCATAGAAAAATAAATGAGTAGAGAAGACATTCTACAATTCAAGATTACTTAACAAAAAGGTAACATTATTTTTCTTATCCATTAAAGAAAACACGAAAGAATAATTTTTGACTTAATTATATGAATTTAAGCACAATCAGATGCTTGCCAAAACTGAAAAAATGATATTTAAAGACCGTAAATTAACCGGATGGTTCAAATATATGGACTGTGACTAAGTAGAGAAATCAACAAGGAACCCAGTAATGACCTAGGCATATGCACTTAAATTTAATAGAACATGAAGATTTTTACCTTAACGAAAATTTTAAATAAATTATCCAAACAAAAAAGAACAAGCTAATGCTATCACAGTAATCTGAACAAATTCCAAAATAAATAAAGAATATTTGAAGACTTCACAAAAAACTCAAGACCATTTCAATCTACAAAATTGACTCTTAACGTCGCATCTCGACCTGTTCGTGCTGCGGAGCGAACACCTACTTTGAGGAGAAAGAAATCCT
>MDKJ01249758.1:0-23611 GCA_005239525.1 Nicotiana knightiana | reverse complement strand
ATTAATGCGCATAAAATGTAGGGTATATCACATGTTAAACTATGCAATTTAGTCTCGCATCACCCTCTCTCAAAAGAAAACGAGTTGTCCCAAATCATGTCGAAACCCGGACCCTGCGAAAGGGGAAAAAGGGGGCTCGACAACATGGCGACTCTGCTGGGGACTTTAGGCTTTTACCGTATCAAACTTGTTTTTTGTAAATTAGTATTAAGCATGCTTCTTTTTTTGTTAATACGTGCGCACCCTTTACCTTTCCCCTTATGTGAATTTAATTGCCCGTTTTGAGCATTTATGATTTCCTTTACTGCAGAAATTGACTTATTTCTTTGTTTTCCTTTCTTAAACGTCTTTCAATTATTAAATACCGCATTTATTATTTTCCTAACGTGAAAATACGTGACAACATGCTATTTACCGCTGCATAAATCATGCTCAACATCATATGCCCCTCGTGCGTAATCAATCTTATAGCAACGCTTGATGAGTGGTTGTGCTCTTCCTATATATCACCCTTTAAATTCGAAAATGCTTATTTGTGGTAAAACTAGTCGATCAACGGTGCAATCGACAGTTCCGTGCCTTTCCCTCTCAAGTTTTCCGCTTGAGGGTACCAGTCTAGACCCCCATAGAAACCTTACTCTGATTATAACTGTACATGCATCATGGTCAAACCTAGCCGGGTTAATATGTTGTCCACATAATAACCCTTTAAGACAAACCTTATCCAAAAGTCCACCGGGATTTCCATAATCCCAACGGACGCGACCACGTTTTGTGCATTAATTTTGGAGAACTAAATGCCAATATGCTAATCATGGATATATCAGTAGTCGAATCTCGTGGGGGAAAGGGTCTAACCTTATTTGTTTTGCAGAAAATGAGGCACGAAGTCCCCAGGTTCGGCATGGTTCGTAGTATACCACCACTGCTACTAGATTGGTGGGGAGATCTTTCCTAAAGTGACAAAAAACATGTGAAGAAGGTCCTGGGAAATTTTTCTTCTCTGTTAGAAATCCAACCAAATAACATGTTGATAGAAGCTGCAATCATGTTCTGGGATCGTGAAAGATAAGTGTTTCGCTTCGGGGATATAGAAATGACCCCGCTCCTAGAAGAAATCGGGGGATTTGCTGGGCTAACTTGGGACAGCCCTGGGCTATTGGTACCGGAAAATCGCACTGGTAGGGGATTTCTAACAATGATGGGTCTGAAAAAGAACGCCAATTTGGAGTGCTTAAAGAAATCTTATATACCATTTGACTGCTTGTATGAGAGATACGGTCATAGCAAGTCCTACCGTATTTTCCATGATGATTTTTCCATCACTTCCTTGGGTCATATTCACCGCAGAGTTTTCGTGTTCATTGTTTGATTCTTGGGTATAATAGTGTTCCTAACGAAAAGGGAAAGAATTCACACTAGACTGGCTATGGTCACCAAGATTCTATTAGAAGGAATCGAGGGACAGACATACACCATAGTCCTTATGATTATAGCTGATATTTACCGGGCCTTGGACCACTGCCAGAAAGGGTCCAAACATTTTGAGGGCTGCAATTTGCTGCTGCAGTTGTGGTTAACGGAGCATCTCCAAAAAGGTCAATATCGCCAGGAGTTTCCATGAAGGGTGTGGAATGACCATATTGCCTTCCATCACCCTAAACAGATGACTTATATTCCAGACATGTTTGATCAACTAGAGAGTGCTAAGGAATGGGTGGAGTTCTTTGAAAATTTGACTGAGGATCAGGTTCAGTGGATGTTTGAATGGTTTCCTACTGACGAGTTCATCATCAGGTCAAGGGACGCTCCTCACTTAGCGTTAATCGGGTTAAGGGGAATATACCCTTATGTTCCCATCAGGGTTATGAGGCAGGCAGGAAGGAAGCAGATCATACCGCGGGTCGCGAAGATAAGTCATTTCCGGCCAAATTTTTAGGATGATGACATCCCTTACAAGTGTCAAGCTCAACACATTTGGCACTCAAAGATTATTGTGGACAAGGACACCATCGAGACAGACAGGTATCATGCGGGACATGCACCCTTTTACTCGGCATGGTTGGAGGACAACTTAGCTGGGAAAGTTGAGCTAGGAATTGGTCGATGAAACAGGGTCATAGACGAAGATGCAGAAACCAAAGTAAAATACAACAAGTTGCGCAAGAGGATTCATGACTCTGAGGCCGAACATCAGGAGATACACGAGACATATAAGAGATTAATCAAGGAATGGAGGGAAATGGCTATCACCTCCAATGAAAGGGTAGAATATCTGGAGCAGGGCTTGATGGAGCTGGGAGAAAAGACAAGGAAAAGAATCACCGGCTGCCAGAATGCTGAAGGAGGCGAGGGAGGACATCTAGCAAGAGTATACTTGTTGTTGGGCATGCGCGAACTGGGGGACCTTATTGATGGAGTCAGAAAAATCAAGCCTGGGGAAGGTCCTTCAGGGACCAAGTAGATTAGATTTATTTGCTTCTCCAAATGTAATAGGGCCAAGTGCCAATAGTGACTTATCTTTTATTATCTTAGTGTCATTTTGGGATTCGTCTGTTTTTTATATTAATGAAATAAGGCATTTATTTGCATCTATGTTCTCCAAAACAACTTGTCGCTAGGCCTATCTCGGGCACAACGAGGCTCCCAAAATAGAACGCGAATTCACATTCCGCAATATGTGTTTAAATATTGCAAATATTCTTTTCAGAACTCTTATTGAATGGGGCTACCTTTTGTTTTTCTTTCTTTCTTTTGATTATTCCCATTCCCTAAAGGTTGGTTCATGCATACTGGCATCATCAGCTTATCATACTAGATCCAGGGGCCCTCCACCTTCTCCTCCTCCAAGTCCATCAAAAGTCAAAGGGAAAGCAAAGATGGATGATTTGAACGGCACCAGAAAAGACAACAACACACATGTTGAACATGCAGAAGCTTCTAATGGTCGAGGTACTCAAGCCCCAAATGATGTGGTATCATGACTTGAGCAGAAAATTTTAAAACTCCAGGGTGAGCTCGAGCAGGTATGGAGCTTAGCAAATCTATCCCTCACACTCAATATCCCAGATGTCAACAAAATCCTCCCGCACCTCACCATTACACAACCCCACCACAGAATCAAACTATCCCTCCACAATATCATCAAAACACCTACCATACTCCACAAAATATCCCACAAATCATTCCCGAACCCCAGAACTCCACCAATGATCACCATTATGCCTAAACTCCCGCTCACCAAAACAACCCTATATACGTGGAAACCCTACCTCACTCTACTCATCCCGTATCCTATACACCAGAGTCCACTGAGAAGGACCTGCTCATTAAGAACCTGGCTGAAGAGCTCAAGAAGTTGACAAGTCGAGTTCAAGGCATCGAAGGAGGCAAAGGGATAGAAGGTCTGAACTATGAATACCTACGCCAACAGCCAGATGTAGAACTGCTGGAGAATTACAAACCTCCCAAGTTCGAAATGTTTGACGGAACAGGTGATCCCAGGGTTCATCTGAGGACTTATTGTGACAAACTTGTAGGGGTCGGAAAGGATGAAAGGATCCGAATGAAGCTTTTCATGAGGAGTCTTATAGGAGATGCTTTATCCTGGTACATCAGCCAGGATCCTAAGAAGTGGGCCAACTGGGTGAGTATGGCATCTGACTTCATGGACAGATTCAGGTTAACACAGAGAATGCACCGGGTGTCTTCTACATTCAGAACTTAAAGAAAAAGACCACTGAGACCTTCTACAAGTATGCCACTCGTTGGAGGTCAGAAGCAGCCAAAGTCAGGCCGACATTGGATGAGGAACAAATGAACAAGTTCTTCATTAGAGCACATGATCCGCAGTACTATGAAAGATTGATGGTTATTGAAAACCATAAGTTCTCTGATATCATCAAACTCGGAAAAGGATTGAAGAGGGCATTAAAAGCAGTATGTGACAAACTTTGAGGCATTACAGGCCACAAATAAAGCATTGCAGTCAGGGGGTATATTGAAGAAGAAAGATGCAGGAATAGTAATGGTCGCCCAAGGATCCAAAACTCCACTTGTATATCAAACCTCCCCACTTATATACCAAACACCTCCACCCACATATCAACCATCACCTCTCAGATATTCCCAATCAGCCACTGCTTATCACACATATTATTCCCAACCCTCTCACTTTCAGTCACCTCCAACTCGTCCAAACTACCCAAGACCTCAGCCTAACTTTGACCGCAGACCACCTAAACAATATACTGCCCTTGCCGAACCCATTGACTAGCTGTATGAAAGGCTGAAGGCTGCTGGTTACATCACTCGTATCCTTGTTGTGACCGTGGAGAATTCATCCCAACACCCAAATAAGATCTGTGTATATCATTTTGGCATGAAAGGGCACACCATTGACGAGTGCCGACCACTGAAGGATAAGATCCAGACCTTGATTGATAATAAGGTCATTCAGGCCAAAGAAGCTATACCCAACGTCTGCAACAACCCCCTCCCAGATCATAGGGGTGAAGGTATCAATATGATAGAGACCGGTGAGGAATGGGATCCCGAGGGATCAATTGGACTTATCAAAGAGGGTGACAATCCTAAGAAACCCGAAATCACGCTCAATCCTATTATAGCACAAATGCAGCTTCCAGTGGAGGTTGAGGTAGCTGCATCAGTTCCATTTGAAGTGGAGATAGCACCCCCCGCAGTTGTGCCTGTTCCATTCAAAGTGGAAGTAGCCACACCTTTCACAGTGACAGTGTCAACCACATCGCCTTTTGACACCAAGGTTGTACCCTGGGATTATGTGGCCGAAGTTAGAAGAAAAGGAAGGAACAAAATAGAAGAATCCGGCGCGGCGCGAGGAATGACCAGAACAAGAAGAGTCTATACACCAGAGCATTTGGTTGAATCCAATAAGCATGCTTCTAACATACCGCCCGTTATTGAAACAAGCCCAGATGACCTTTGGAGGAAAGTGCAAGCAAGGGAGTATTCAGTCACCGATCATTTGAACAAGACTCCTGCTCAGATATCTATCATGTCACTGCTACAGAATTCAGAAGCGCACAGGAATGCTCTCTTAAAGATGTTAAGTGAGGCATATGTACCTAACAACATCACTGGCGGGGAAATGGCCAATATGGTGGGACAGGTGCTGGAAAGTCACAAATTCACCTTCCACGAGGACGAGTTGCCACCCAAGGGTTTGAATCATAACAGGGCACTGCAAATTACCGTGCAATATGAGGACAATTTCATTGCCAGAGTTCTGATAGATGGGGGATCCAGTCTCAATATTTGCCCATTGACAACACTGAAGAGGTTGGGCAAAGGCCTGTATAAAATATGAGAAGGGACTATGAATGTGAAGGCATTTGAAGGGTCTCAGAGAGCTATCATTGGAGAGATCAATCTTTGTCTACAGATGGGGCCTACATGGTTTGATATCGAGTTCCATGTGCTGGATATATCTGTATCATACAATCTGTTGTTGGGACGACCCTGGATACATGCCGCTGGGACTGTAGCGTCAACTTTGCATCAGGCAGTGAAGTTCGAGTGGAACCACCAAGAAGTGATTATCCACGGAGACAGGAGCAACCCTATTTACACCCGTCAGACCATCCCGATGGTTGAAAATAGAAGAAAGTTAGGTGGAGAGACTTATCGTCATATCGAGAGGGTCAACGCGATCGAGAAAGATAAGTGGTGGAGTAGCAAGATAGAAAGTATACTAGCATGGAGAGGATATGAACCCGACAAGGTTCTTGGAAAAAATCTTCAGGGTATCTCAAAGCCAATACAACTAAAGCGCAATGGTACAACTTTTGGACTAGGATATCAATACACCTGGCAAGAGTATCAAGACTGGTCACCACCATGGCGCGGTACTTACTATCCACTTGAGCAACCTGTACCGCAACTGAGTCAGACCTTCCAGCAAGCCGATATCATATGGGGATCAGAGGAGGAAGAAGCATTGACCGTCTTGAGGAATCTGTTCCTGGAAGATGATGACATGGATTGCTGTGCAATTTTTGAGGAGGAGGAAGAGGAAGGCCCTACCATCAGAGCTGTGGAACGAGGATCATTTCTCAAGAATTGGACTGTCAGACCATCCAGGGCCCGAAGGTTTTCGGATTAGCAAGGCTGAACAATATTATTTTATTTTTTCTGAATGATTATTTCCCTTTCTGCATTTTGTTTAAAATAATATTTCCAATATTCCAAAACGTTGTTTTAATTATTGAAAACCACATTTGTTTGACACTTTCAATGAATTAATGATTACCATTACCTATTTTCTCTCATATCTTTATCTGTACAACATTACTATTTCCTATCTCGATGAACCGACAACTGTGACATGTAATGAGGCAACGCAACAAAAGGATAGTGATTCAGAAGAAGAGGATGTCATACGTGAGGAAATTGTCAGAGAAGTGGAGGAATTTGAGAACAAGCCTAAGTCCAACCTGGACGAGACTGAAATAATCAACTTAGGAGATTCTGAAACTATCAAGGAGACCCGCATCAGCATTCACTTGTCGACGTCAGAAAAAGAAGAGTACACACAGTTCTTGAAAGAGTATGAGGACATCTTCACATAGTCGTACGATGACATGAACGGATTAAGTACATCTATTGTGGCTCACAAGTTGCCCACAAACCCAATGTGTCCACCAGTGAAGCAGAAACTCAGGAAATTCAAGCCTGATATGAGTCTGAAAATCAAAGAGGAAGTTATTAAGCAAATTAAGGCCTAGGTCCTCAGGGTAGTGGAATACCCAACCTGGTTAGCCAACATCATTCCAGTTCCGAAGAAGTATGGGAAGGTTAGAATCTGTGTCGATTATCGGGATTTCAACAGAGCCAGCCCAAATGATGATTCCCCACTTCCAAACATACTCATCTTAATCGACAGTTGTGCCAGACATGAACTCCAGCCCTTTGTAGATTGTTTCGCAGGTTACCATCAGATTTGGATGGACGGGGAGGACACTGAGAAAACCACTTTCATTACACCTTAGGGGGTACTGTTACAAGATGATGTCGTTCGGCCTAAAGAAAGTTGGGGCCACCTACATGAGGGCCATGAATACTATCTTTCATGACATGATACATAAAGAGATTGAGGTGTATGTGGACGATGTCATCATTAAATCCAAGAAGCCAACGGATCATATAGAATACTTGAGGAAATTATTCGACAGACTGCGAAAGTACAACCTGAAGTTAAACCCCGCAAAATGTGCATTCGGGGTTCCTGCCGGAAATTTATTGGGATTCATCGTCTACCGCGGAGGGATAGAATTAGATCCGTCAAAAGTCAAATCCATCCAAGAGCTACCACTACCAAAGAGTAAGAAGGATTTAATGAGTTTTCTGGGAAGGCTAAACTACATCAGCCGATTTATAGCCCAATCCACAGTTATATGTGAGCCAATTTTCAAGATGTTGAAGAAGGATGCTGCAACTAGTTGGATCGAAGATTGTCAAAAGGCTTTTGACAAAATCAAGGAGTACTTATCAACACCACCAGTCTTGGTCCCGCCAGAGCCAGGTAAACCATTGCTACTCTACCTTGCAGTACTAGATGGAGCTTTAGGTTGTGTTATGGGGCAGCATGACGAGACATGGACAAAAGAATAGGCCGTATACTACCTGAGTAGGAAGTTTACACCTTATGAAGAACAGTATATCTTTGCTGGAACGAACCTGCTATGCCTTGACCTGGATAACTCAGAAGCTGAGGCATTACTTTTGTGCCTATACAACACATCTCATATCAAGAATGGATCCCTTGAAGTATATCTTTCAGAAGCCTATGCCCACTAGCAAGCTGGCCAAATGGAAAATCTTGTTGAGTGAATTCGACATTGTCTATGTAACTCAAAAATAAGTCAAGGGACAGGCACTGGCAGACCACCTTGCTGAAAACCCTGTGGGCGGAGAATACGGACCCCTGAAAATATATTTTCCCGATGAAGAGGTATCATTCATAGGAGGAGACATTGCTGAAGCCTACGATGGTTGGAGAATGTTCTTTGACGGAGCAGAAAATTTCAAAGGAGTCGGCATTGGAGCCGTCTTGGTATCGGAAACTTGTCAGTACTATCCGGTATCTGCAAAACTCAAATTCCCCTGCACCAACAACATGGCGGAATACGAGGCTTGCATATTAGGACTCCACATGGCCATTGACATGAACATTCAGGAGCTGCTGGTGATAGGTGATTCAGATTTGCTTGTGCACCAGGTACAAGGAGAATGGGCAACCAATAATTCCAAGATATTACCATATCTGTACCATGTGCATGAATTAAGGAAAAGGTTCACAAAGACAGAGTTTCGACATGTTCCCAGAATTCAGAATGAGTTTGCCGATGCATTGGCCACCTTGCCATCAATGATACATCATCCAGACAAGAACTTCATTGATCATATCCCAGTAAGGATCCATAGTCAGTCGGCATATTATGCTCATGTTGAAGAAGAAACAAATGGGAAACCTTGGTTCCACGACATCAAAAGGTATCTGACAAAAGGACAATACCCGGAGCATGCAAACCATACTCAGAAACGCACGTTTCGGAGATTGTCCAACAATTTCTTCCACAACGAAGGAACCCTATATAGAAGAACTCCTAATTTTGGATTATTGAGGTGTGTCGACGCGAAAGAAGCTTCTAAGTTGCTAGAAGAGATACATGCCAGAACCTGCATGTTTACTTTTGTTTTTGTTTCAATCTTTCCTATTTATTGCTAAAAACCAACATGTTCGCCTCTGTGTTTAAGTTTCAATCTTTCCTGTTTATTGCTCTAAGCCAACATGTTTATTTTTGTGTCTAAGACTCATATGAATGGCTTTGTCTTGGCCAAGAAGATACTCAGGGCCAGCTATTTCTGGATGGCCATGAAGAGAGATTGCATCCGATATGTTCAAAAATGCTACCAATGTCAAGTGCATGCATATATGATAAAAGTGCCGCCGAATGATCTCAATGCAACAAACTCACCTTGGACATTCGTCGCCTGGAGAATGGATGTCATTGGTCCAATCGAGCCCACCGCCTCAAATGGGCATCTGTTCATCTTGGTAGCTATTGATTACTTCACGAAATGGGTCGAAGCAGCATTTACAAAGCAGTGACTAAGAAGGTCGTGGCAGATTTTGTCCGCGACCGGATTGTTTGTCGGTTCGGAGTTCCAGAATCCATCATCACTGAAAATGCCGCCAATCTCAATAGTGATCTGATGAAAGCCATGTGCGAGACTTTAAAAATCAAGCACAAGAATTCCACGACATACATACCTCAAATGAATGGAGACGTATAAGCTGCCAACAAAAATATCAAGAAGATACTAGGGAAAATGGTAGAGAATCACAAACAATAGCACGAGAAACTACCATTCGCCTTACTGGGATACCGTACCACAGTCCGCACATCAACCGGGGCAACACCCTGTTTGCTGGTTTATGGTACTGAAGTTGTTATTCCCGCCGAAGTAGAGATTCCTTCCTTGAGGATCATATAAGAAGCGAGCCGTTATGAGCAGCTATCCCTCATAGACGGAAAAAGGAAGAATGTGGTATGTCACTGACAACTTTATCAGAACAGGATGTCGAGATCCTTCAACAAAAGAATCAAATCGAGACAGTTCACACCGGGGCAGCTGGTGTTGAAGAAGATCTTTCTGCATCAGGATGAAGCCAAAGGGAAATTATCTCCCAACTGGCAAGGTCCTTACATGGTTCATAGAGTATTGATTGGGGGAGCCCTCATACTCGCAGAAATGGACGGAGAAGTATGGCCAAAACCAATCAATTCAGATGCAGTCAAGTGATATTATGTGTAACTATTTATGTTTTCCGCATATGATGTAATTGAACTACGCTCGACCTGGTTCCCTTTTAAGAGGGGATACGTAGGCAGCCTTATGGTTCGGTCATAATTCAATGAAAATTTTATTTTCCCCTACTATCAGAAACTGGGGCAGAATTTTGAGGACTAAAGCAAGTTCAGCCGATCACAGCATATACAGCAGTCAGAAATGTTTGTACGTCTAAGTGGGGCAGAATTTTGAGGAGGACCCTCAAAATTCTACGGCAGGAGAAGTCGCAATGTATCAGATCATGTCACAGTAACTGGTTCATCTAACCAATTTTCTAAAAATACATATCTTTTACTATGACTTTGAAAACTACGCATGCTTGCTTTTGGAATAACTCTGTTTAGAAAATGCTAACCCAATGATTTGAACAGGATTTTCAGACCGAGCAAAGCAAGTCAAGCAAGCCGACGGAGGAACGAACCGACCTCTCCCTTACAGAACTCACGATTTTTCTTTGAATGCAGGAACAAGGAATATGCACGCCTCGAAATCACAACCTTCATAACAAAAATGATACTGAATCCACTTCCAGCTAAGAAATACTCTGCTACCACCTACTATTTGTTCTTTTTGCATGAGACTAAGCTCTGTCTCAATCTTGCATGAGGCTAAGACCTGCCTCCATATTTGCATAAGGCTAAGCGTTGCCTTCTCTTTGCATGGGACTAAGCCCTGTCCCAAATATTTTATGAGGCTAAGCCCTGCCTCCATATTTGCATAAGGCTAAGCATTGCCTTCTATTTTCATGGGACTAAGCCCTGTCCCAAATCTTGCATGAGGCTAAGCATTGCCTCCATATTTGCATAAGGCTAAGCACTACCTTCAAATATTGCATGAGACTAAGCCCTGCCTCCATACTTGCATAAGGCTAAGCATTGCCTTCCTTTTGCATGGGACTAAGCCCTGTCTCAAATCTTGCATGAGGCTAAGCCTTGCCTCTCTATTTGCATAAGGCTAAGCACTGCCTTCAAATCTTGCATGAGGCTAAACCCTGCCTCCATATTTGTATAAAGGCTAAGCACTGCCTTCAACTCTACATAAGGCTAAGCATTGCCTTCAATTCTGCATTAGGCTAAGCACTACCTTCAATTCTGCATGAGGCTAAGCCCTGCCTCCATATTTGCATAAGGCTAAGTATTGCCTTCAATTCTGCATAAGGCTAAGCACTGCCTTCAATTCTTCATGAGGCTAAGCCCTGCCTCCATATTTGCATAAGGCCAAGCATTACCTTCACCTTGCACAAGACTAAGCACTGTCTCTCTGGCATTACCTATTCTCTTCTTTCGGGCTAAGCTCTTCCCTCAAATTTATACAAGACTAAGCCCTGTCTTGTCGCTTCTAGCATCATGTCTTTGCATATCATGGGCTGAAATATCGCCAATATTCTAAGGGCGTCACAGTCTGAAGGCACCATTCTCATAGCCGGAAGACGTCATGCCATGGCCTGAAGATCTCTCAAATTTGCATATCATTATTCAAAGGCGTCATGGTTTGGAGGCACCATTTTTCATGGACTGAGAACATCATCTCATGGCCTGCGAATCCCTCACTGAACAATTCATGGCCCAAGACATCATGGTCTAAAGACATCATCCTCAACCGTCCAAAGACGATTTTCATGGTCCAAAGGGAATTTGTATCATGCAAAGATATATGCTCGTAGTACATCTTTACTTGCAGGTGATACGATGAGCAGCCACCATCCCAACAGGAGCAATCTCGCTCCAGTTCCTTCACACTATTGGCCATCATGTCTTTACCCGACAACTCTTTCATCCTTCGCGGGTAAAGAGGGGCAGCTGTTGATACTCAATTTTTTCTTATAATATTTTCAAAACGCATATATACCTTCAAAACAATGCACTAGCATCGATTAATATTTTTTTTTCATAATTTTTGCATTTTTAAGGATTTTAAATTAATGTATCCCAATATTTTATTATATAAATAAATACTAATTGCAACAAATGATTTTATAACAATTTATGGCTTAGTTTTACTGTTTATATTTATACTAATCTTTAATTATTTTATAAATAGCCATGTTTGCATTTTTGGGGTATAATTGCAATAACTTTGCAATAATAGCCCATGTATGCATTATTACTTTATTTTACCAGAAAATTACTTTTTACATTTTTTAAGATATTGAATAATTGTTTTAAAACATTTTTTTTATGCATGAAATTTATTTTTTACAATTTGTTAATATTTTTACAAATCATTTTTTTGGGTATTTAACAATGACCCTTTTAATACCTTTTTAATTTTGGGACCTAACCCCATTATACCAGCCCAAACCCCTCAAAAATTAGCCCAATTCACCGCAGGCCTATACCTACCCGACCCAAAGTCCATGCCTAATCGTGGTCGTTGATCTCTAAGATCAACGATCCACGTTATTTCTTACCATTTTTAATCCTAACCCTAACCCAAACTCTAACCCCCTCACCTTTTCATTTTCGCAGTCATTGGTTCCCTAACCTCTCCAATTCTCTCTCAACTCACCCCTAACCCTAATCGCCGTCACCGGTGAAAAGCTCATGTCTATGGAGATTCTGAGCATTCTCCGACCACTACTAGCCTCCTATATCCCCTGGCTATTTGATTACGTAGATCCTCGAGAGAATCTCATGGAAATTCAACCTGGTTCTTGCCAAAATTTGTCTATAAGCCTGCCTGCGGCCTTTCTCATTTGTGAGTATGGGTTTACTCTTATTTTTTTTAGTGAGAATCCATAGTTTTTGACCAATTTTCTTTTACCTCCACTATTTCTGAAAACCCTAGTTTCAATAGTCTTTGTAGCTGTTCAGATCTTTAGAGATCTGAAATGATTCGAGTATTATTGGGTGTTTTCCTTTGAAAATCTCTTGTTCTAGTTAATTGCTTCGATTTTATTCACTCTTTCTGAAATTAGGGTTTATCCCAGACTTTTCTTCAAAGGTTTTCCTAACTTTTCAGTGTTTAAACTCGGTGTTCTTCACTATCTTGACTGATTCTAATGTATATTATTCAACCCTAGATGTTTCTGTTTGTTATACTGATTTCTTCAATTCTGTTTCATTATTATATTTATTTCTGTGAACCAGTCTTAATTGATTTCTATTTAGGGAATTTGAATAATTCTATCCTGTTAAAATCAGTATTTGCTGAGATTTTTAGTTGTTTCCTTATTTGTGACCTTAACTGATTATACTTGCCTTAATTAGCTATCAATACATTTTGGGACTTGACTGGCTCCTTATATGGTATGATTACCTTAATTAAACCCCATCTCTGGCGTTGCTTGGCTATCCCCAATTGAATGGGTCTTTTCCGGATTTCCCTATAGGAATTGATTCTGTGATTGGTTGATTGATCCTTAATTGATTGAACTGTGATTCTCTTTACCTTATTTATTCTACTCCCTAAGTTATATATATACACTCTCATTCTGCCTCTAAAGGACACGAACAGTAGTTCAAAAACACACTCACACACTTTGCTCTTAGCTCTCTGCTACTTGTGTTCATTGCATTGTCTAGCCGGTTGAAAGCCAAGGCTAGACCACTGAATCCTGCATACTTTCACTTTCTATTTTTGCTCCCTATAACTGGTATGTTCCTATTCCTAATGTCATTTATTATACTCTGAAGCTTGAACCTATGTGCTCTCTCATTTGTTGCTTTACTTCTGTTGAATCCATGCCTCTTCTGTATTTCACGTAGCATGTCTACTACTGTGTTTAACTCTGTCTCTTTCCTGTTTATCACCTTATTCAGCATGTTTACTTTTGTTTCTGTTTCAATATTTCCTATTTATTGCTAAAAACCAACAAGTTCGCCTCTGTGTTTAAGTTTCAATCTTTCCTGTTTATTGCTCTAAGCCAACATGTTTACTTTTGTGTCTAAGACTCTTATCTTTCCTTTCCACTAATCTCAATTGGTATGACCAATTCTGTGTAGTTAAATCCATGTCCATTTCTTTGAGTCGGTATGCTTACCTCTACAGTTATGTATGACTGTTAAACTTGAGTGATTCCTGTCTAGACCCTAAATCAGTATGTCCTAGTGAATTTTTATCTACCCCATGCCTGCTCTATGCTCCTGACTAGCATGCTTCCTTAACACCCTGTTTCTATGTGCTCCTGATTCAGGATTCTTGTGTTCCTAACCCCTGCTCCCTTTTTGTGTAATTGTTTTTTCTCATCATGCTATATGCTCATCTAAGGTTGACTAATGAACTAAGTTGAATTTGGGTAATGTGAGTCTTTTCTTTGAGACTTTGTGACTATGTTTCTACTTGTTGTTGTTTGCTGAACCTTTGTTTTTTTAGAATGTTTCTAAACTATTTTCACTCCTAATATGTTTTAATTTCTAAACCATTTTCACTCCCAAACTATTTTCACTTATAAATTGGTTTCACTTCTGATCTGTTTTCTTAAAATTATTCCTACTCTTTCAAGCACTCCCACTCCTACTCTTAGAATACTTAGGATTCTGCCCCTCCAGTGTGTGTACTGCCTAGGAGTCCATGAGACTCCTTCGAATTCTGACACACTGGGGCTGACCCTTCCACTCTATACAAAAACTACTTCTCTTAAAAAGGGTCTTGGTGTGAGCATTGCCCGGGGTCCTTGAGGCCCTTGGGAACTTTGACGCACCAGGACCCTCTCCGGGACACTATGAGATTATGGTACTTGGATTTGGTTGAAGGCCTGGTCCTCCAAGTTTATTTTGGGCCTATATGGGCTCCCTATAGTATAGCATTACTTATTTCTACAATTCACTTATGGCATGTAATAATAATTCTTGTAAAACAGATACTGGGGATATTAGTAAAAGGGGAGGGATTTTCATATATTTTTTGTGGGGACAATTGGGTAGAAATCATGCTCTTAGGATTATTATGAATATTTTATTGCATTAGGAATCATGCTCTTAGGATCATTTATGCATTAGAAAACATGTTCATAGGCATCATATTGTTTGTTCTAAAACTTCTGCTTTCCTAAAAAATTCTGCATACATCATGCCTGCTTAGAAATCCTGTCACTAGGTTGTTATTAATTCTGCCTAATAATCATGTTCATAAAGTTCTCCTATGTGCATTAGAAACCATGTTTTAGGACTTTTTTTGCACTCGCCTAAATACCACGCCTATGTCTAGATAGTATAAAAATCAGTCCCAACACCTAGATATCATGTTTATAGAGATAAATATATAAAACCAGTTATGTAACGTTTATGATTATTTTTTAGCAACTAGACAACATGCCTATAGGACATAATAAACCAAACTGCCTGTTTAAAACCGCTTGTTAGTATTAAGACTCTGATTGACAATTAGATATCATGTTTATAGGACATCTCGGATCCACGCCTAGGCAAGCTTGTAGGATAATTCAAATCTTGCAAATTTTAAAACTATGCTTTGCTTAACTATTTGTGAACTGCTCAGATTCAACAAGTCCTATAATTAGTAGGCAAAATAATTAGGTCTCAAGTCTGTTTGGTTTGCAAAACACCATTGACCTTTGCTATTATCCCATTTTTCTAGCTCGCACTTAGCATCTAATGCTTAACAACTAGTATTAAAATAAATCACGTATTTTTAGAACCACAAAATCAGATATAATTGTAATTACCATTTTCAAGGTAAACAATTTGGTGCCCACCGTAGGGCATTCAATAATAGTGATTTTTTTAGTGATGGTTTTCTGAAAACACAAGCTATTCTTCACACTTTTTCTTGCCCAAGAATCTTTGATTTCAGGTTAAAATGTCTAACTCAGTAAATGCACATGAAAACAACGGCACTAAACTTCATAGAGAGAACGGTGCAGTTGTCTCAGGCGCCGGTGTACCACCGCAAAACCCTGGAGGGGCACCCGCACAAATCCCCATTGACGAGGGCTCACACAACGCTCAACATGTCAATGTATGATCTCATACCGACGAAAGTGTGCGGGAGGATAATCAACACGAAGCACAGGGAAATCCTGCTCGAGAGGGAATAGAAGTTAGCCTTCATGTCATTTTTGAGATGTTACAGGCACAGCAGGTGGCTATTGCTCAGCTACAAAGCCATCAAAAAAATTCGAGCACGGCGGCACCAGAAACGGCTCCGCGAGTCGAGCAAGCACCGGAGAGATCGAGCAATAACGGGTCAGCAGCCGACCCCGCTATTACGAAAATGCTCGAGAACCTCACTAAAAGAATTGAATCAGGAGAAAAGAAGATAGAAGCTAATGAAAAAAATTTGGAGACTTATAACTCGAGGGTTGATCAAATCCCGGGCGCACCCCCGATTCTGGAGGGTGTAGATTCAAAAACGTTTGTGCAAAATCCATTCCCATCAAGTGCGAGTCCGAAGCCATAAGATCTCAGGGTCGACAACTTTGAGCTCATAAGCCCTCAATGAGGCAATATCGACTCTGTAAGACCTCAACGAGGCATGCTCAAACTTATAAGCCCTCAACGAGGCAACGCCAAATCTTTAAGACCTCAACGAGGCATGTTCAAATTCATAAGCCCTCCATGAGGCACCAATGTAAGCTCTCCATCAGGGAATATCAACAATGTAAGACCTCCATGAGGCAACATCAAGTTTATAAGACCTCAATGAGGCAACATCAAAAAGTTTGCTATTTTCACAAGGAAACTTTCGATGTCCCGGGGACTTTCATCAACAGTCACCCCATCGAGCCATCAAAAAATCGAAGCCATAAGACCTCAGGGCCGACAACTTCGAGCTCATAAGCCCTCAATAAGGCAATATCAAACCTGTAAGACCTCAAGCAAGGCATGTACAAACCTGTAAGACCTCAAGCAAGGCATGTACAAATTTGTAAGACCTTAAAAAGGCATAATCCCGATATCAAAGTCAAGGCTATTATTCGAACTTGTAAGACCTCTAAAAAGGCATACCCTCGATATAGACACCGAGACTATCTCACTCGTGGACTAAAAGGCTATGGCCAAATACTATGACCACGGTCATAAGGCACCAGCCAAACCAACAAGACTTGGAGAGGCCCGACCGTCGCCATAAAATCACAGGCCTCCAATTACTTCGAAAAGAACCGGTTAATCAGGCTACCCTCGGCATAAGCAAAAGAGCTTCGATCATATCAGCTCCAATAATGAAAAGGCTTTGAAAATTCAGCCATCGAGCAAAACCTTTCGAGTTGCTCATTTATCGTCACATAACGACTCATAATCGAGGTTATTTCGAGCCGTCGAAGAGTCGGACGAACACAAAAACTTCAAAAAGCCTTTAACAAGTTTAACAAGGGAAAGCTATAGCCATTTAAAGGTAGTACCGACCCAATGCGTAAGAGCCTAAGCGCCAGCCATATTAAAGGTCGTACCGACCCAATGCGTAAGAGCCTAAGCGCCAGCCTAAAATGCCTAAGGGCCAATGTGTAAGAGCCTAAGCGCTAGCCTAAAGAGCCTCAAGGGCGATTTAAAAACCTAAGGGTCGATGAGCTCGAGTCGAAACCTGACTCGAAGACTGATCCCTAAACGGTTAACTAAAAAAGCGCCTAAGGGCCAACGCATAAGAGCCTACAGGCCAGCCTAAAGCGCCTAAGGGCCAATGCGTAAGAGCCTACGGGCCAGTCTATAAAGCCTCAAGGAAAATTTATAAACCTACGGGTTTTTTACCTCGAAGTCCAATTCATCGGGCTAATTATTGACAAGCATCGAAATTCAAAACAAAAAAGACAGACACAAGCAAATGGAAATTCATGTAAAGGGAAAACCGAAAGGTCTATTTTTATATATGTATTGCAAGTATACATTTACAATGCTCTCACAAAGAGCCCTATACAAAGAAACGAAAAGAGAAGAAACCTAGTCTACTCTCGGGGACTTGACCTTTCTCCCCCTCAGGGACTATGGCCTCGTCAGCCCTTCGGGGCCAGCTCCCTCGAAGGCCTTCAAACATCAGTTCCGGCTTCAGTAGAAATGAAGAATTTGGCGTCGATCTCATCTGCCTTGGTTTACTTTATCTCCTCCGAGAGATCGGAACCCTTATCATGAATCTCTTCGAGGGTCTCCCTCCGAGATCTGCATCGGGCGTAGTCATTGCTCCTTCTCTCTCTATCGAAGGCCCCCTCCACTCTGCCCGAGCTTCAGCAGCATCTTTTAAGTAAAAAACCACCTTCTTATTGTCCTTTACTCGGAGCCCTTCGGATTCTTTTCGGCCGCAACGTGAGCATCTATCTGGGCCCTCAAAGCATTGCATTCAGAATTAATCTGGCCGAGTTCGCCCCAGAGGCGTTCAAGCACTTCCGTCTTTCTCTGCAACTGAAATATCAAGCATTAGCTCTCGAAGATGGGAAAAGAGACATGTCCCCCCCTCAAAATAAGGATTACCTGTTTTGCAAGATTGCCTTCGTAATCTCGGCTTCGATTCATCTCTGATCCAAGATATGTCAACTCTCTTGTCTTCTTATCACAAAGAAGCCTGAGAGATTTCTCCTTGCCCGAGGCTTTCCGCAACCTGGCTTCTTAGCAGAGCAGCTTGAACTTAAGCTTGTCAAAGGCCTATGAAAAATAAGCTTCAGTTAGAAAATGAAAACACGGAGCTAAGAAAACCACAAATCTCACCACAGAGCGTGTGTGCGTCTATTGGCCGTTGAGCCTCCTTGAACGCCGAGCATGCGTCTACTGGCTTGGTCTCATCGGCCCTAGTTAAACCATCCTGGAAGGGGACGTGATCGCTCGAGGCTCCACTTTATTTAGGCGGCCCCTGGCCCCGAGCATCCCTCGAAGTACCTTCGATGGGAGAGGAAGATGGCAGCAAAATATTTTTATCCCTCGAAGTACCTTCGACGGGAGAAGAAGATTGCGGCAGAAGATCCTTATCCCTCGAAGTACCTTCGACGGGGGAAGAAGACGGTGGCAAAGGAGGAACCGCTCTCCCAAGGCTAGAGACCTCGGGTTCGGCAGGCTCAACTGCCTCAAGAGAAATCCCGGTCCCAGCCATCAATGTGTGGTCACTTTCTTCTATTGCGTCGATGCTCACATGCCGACCAATGGACACATGATCTTCCTCTACGGTTGCATCTCCTTTATGCCTCCGGGCAGGCCTTGCCTCACTATGAGCATCTTCGTCTCTCGAGGATCCCTTCCTTTTGTTGTCTTTCTCCGGCTCCGAAACCGAAGGTCCCTGCCCCTCCCCGAGAGGGCATGGCCTCACTTCAGAGAAATCACCAATGCTTGCAGTAAAGAAATTATCAAAGAAAAAAGGAGTATCCCTTAAAGAAGCAACCACATAGCACATACCGTGGTGTTTTGCTTCCTATCGATCCTTCGATAGGTCTCACCACTCGCGTTCGTCGTAGGTTGAGCAAGCTGCCAATTTCCGAGTCCAATCCGCTAGATCGGGGACCTCATGTGGAAACCACAGGATCGCTGTAGAGAAATGAAGAAAACATTTTTATGTAGTCCGACTCCACTATGAACAAAAAATAAAATGTAGCGTATCACTTACGTGTGAAATTCCATTTCTCAGGAAATGGAAAGAATTCCGAAGGAATAATATCGATAGTATTGCAGCCTTTATGTCATGTCATTTAATGTTTTGACATGGCTGACGTCATAATGGAGTATCGAAGAGGCAAGAATTCAAGACCGTTTCTTATAATTTCATTCTAAGAAACGCGGGGACTATCTGTACACGGCTAAAATCGGAGAGTCTAATTTTTTTATCATTATGGCATTCTGTAGCCCGTCTTCAGAGGGCTTGAGGCACAGTTCGAGGTTCGACACCGAGGGAGCATATAGAGGATACCCTATGATCGACCTCGGAGTGGCATAAATCGGAGACCGTCATGAGAAGGCGGGAAATTCCCAAAAGACACGTGATTATAGCTGACAACGCCTGCAAAGATAGTACAAGTCTGTACCGGACATTAAATAGTTGTACCAGCTGTATTTTCTTTGTAATAATTGTACATGTACTACAATGGCATTCCCCCTCCTATATAAAGGGGGTCCTTGTCATTTTGTAAGGGATACGATATTGAATAGAAGAACAAGAACATTCTCTGCTCTCTAACTTAAACATACTCTATAATTTCTCCATTGATTTATTGATTTATCGTGTTTCATTTATTGTTCTTCATTTATTGCTCATTATTAATCATAAAGAGGCTATCCTCGAGGCCCTCTATGCTATTATTCCCCCATCGATCGCCCCCAGTCAAGCACATTAGCTCGACCTCGAGGCCCAGTTTCGGCCAGCTTGAGACCTCGTCTCAAGTCTGTTTGGTTTGAAAAACACCATTGCCCTTTGCTATTATCCCATTTTTCTAGCTCGCACTTAGCATCTAATGCCTAACAACTAGTATTAAAGTAAATCATGTATTTTTAGAACCACAAAATCATATATAACTGTAATTACCGTTTTCAAGGTAAACAATTATGCTCACATTACTAGAGCAATGGAGATTCTTCACCGGGGCTCCGAATCAAAATGCATATAAAAACTTGAAGGGGTTTGTGGACACTTTTTAGGGGAGTAAACAGACAAACGTCTGCGAGGATGCTTTAAGGTTGAGGCTATTCCCTTTATCTCTACAGGAGAAAGCCTTGGATTGGTTAGAAAGGTTTCCAAACAATTCCATCCGTACATGGGATGAATTGGCGGAGAAATGTATTACTAAGTTCTTTTCTCCCGGGTATATGGCTACTCTTAGAGATGAAATTCTAGCATTCAAACAAGAACCCAATGAGCCTTTGCATGAGATATGGGAGAGGTACCGACCTATGGTGAAAGAGTGCCCAAACAATGACATGACTGAGGCTATGATTCAACAAACATTCTATAGAGGTATCAATACTACCAATCAATGCATGGTCAACCAACTTGCCGGTGGAAATTTCATGACAACACCATATGCGGAAGCTTGTGAGATCTTAGATGAAATGGCAGATACTTCATCGGCATGGCAAAGTAGAACAAATGTCCCTCAAGGTGATCCAAATGTGATTCACCTATATAAAGAACTGCATGATCATAGGCAAGAAATTGCCGAGTTGACCACCACAATGAATCAATTAGCCAAGGCTCAACTTCAACAAGTGCAAGTGCAAGGTCCTAAGCAAGTCAATGCAATGGAGGGAGTTAATATGATGGTAAACAAGAGAAGGCAAAAGGGTCAACAAGTGCAAAACCGTGCGGAAATTTATGTGCAAGAAGATAGTGGGTTTGATCAAGATGAATCTTACAATGAATAAGAGGAGGAAGTAAAATATGTGAACAACTTCCAAGGGAAAAAAACAACTCTCAAGTTCCCGGCGCTTTCACAATCCCTCGTACCATTGGAAGTGCCGATTTTACTAAAGCTCTTTGTGATCTTGGGGAAAGTATCAATTTGATGCCCTATTCGATTTTCAAGACTTTGGGAATTGGGAAACCAAGACCCACCTCTATGAGATTACAAATGGCGGATCGTACCAGAAGAGACCGTTGGGTATAATTGATGAAGTGTTGGTTCAGAGAGTTCATTTCAATCTCAAAAAGAAATACGGACCGCGCCATAATTGTGCGGCCGCAGAAATCAGCCATGCGACCGCACTCAGGAAATGTGCGGTCTGTAGAAGAGCCCAGTGTGGCCGCACCCAGAATTGTGTGGACCGCAGAACATGAGAAATGCGGCCGCAATCCAGAATTGTGCGGCCACAAAATCAAATCCTGTGAAGAACTGAAGAGAAGTGCATATGGCACATAGAATTGTGCGGTCACAGAACCTCCAAAAGGGTATTTTTGTCCGAAAATTTCAGCTTTGAATAAATAGACTTCTTTCACGAATTTAGGTCAAGTTTTGAATATTGAAAGTTTTGTAACTTTTTTTCTTTTCCCCTTTAGAAAACTTTAGCTTATACTGGTGATTTAGCATTGGATTTTCATCTTTTAATCTTGCAATATGAGTTTTATCATCTTTTCTTCTTTACCAATTATGATAACTAGATTTTTAGCTAGGGTTGTGACCCAACCCTAGTGTGTGAACCTAATGGGTGTTTGATTTAGGACATATTTATGGTTGGGTGGTTATTATTTAGCCTTGTCTTGCTATTAATTGTAGAATTAATGGTTGCAAACATTAGTTCATGCCTATTTAACTTGGTCTCTTCTTGAGAAAGAGGGACTTAGTCTAGGAAAACTTGGCTAATAAGAATTTGGATGGAATCAAGATATTGATAGTCCCAATTAAAGGGTTGAACCTAGAGATAGTAAAACCCGACTTGAGAATTTTATCAATTGTTTTGTACAATACCCATTTGGACTTGAGAAAGTCAAATTAGGCAAAATCACTCTCTTACCGAGAGGTATTGAGTGGGTAATTGTGTGTTGACAGTTATAATACACCCCTACCAACAAAACATGCTCTAAAGTTTATAACTAGTTAGGCAAACACCTAGGTAAAAGTCATAGCCCTAGGCCTTTAACATTATTTGAAAACAACAACAAAAATAATATTCTCTAGTTTTATATCTTTAGAATTATAATCCTTAGCGTAATTTTAGAAGTAAAAAAAAAACCATATTTGTGGAAGTGCAATCAAGATACTTCACTAGCTTTATCCAAATATATACCACTAATCTCATCTCAGCTTCCTGTGGATTCGATCCTGACTTCTTGTTGGGTATTATTATTGTAATCGACCGTTTTACAACCCCGAATAGAGGTGTGACTTGGACGAGGTCAGTTGACCCAAAAGTCAAACCTTGGTCAACTCTCTCAACTTAAAGCTTTCATTTAAGAACTAAATATTTCATATCACTTCCAAATAGGGATGGCAATGGGGCGGGGCGGGGCGAGTTTGGCAAAACCCACAAAATTTTCAACCTTCCCCGCTCCGCTTAATTTTGTTTTCTTTTCTTTTTTCAGTTTTTAGTTTTCAAAAATCGCATGCACACAAATGGTGAAGAAACTGTGATCAGAAGAAGAATAGTTATTAACTCCGATCAACAAAATCTGAACTACAAGCCCCAAACATAATAGTAATCTGAGATGATACCGTCAACTAATAAGTCTTTGGTTTTGTGAAGAAGAAAGGTGCCTGACAAAATGGTCACAAACGCACAGAGTTCCGTGATAATTTGGATTGCAGTTTGCTCACTCTAGTCCTGTTCCAAAAGCATGAAAGACGCTTTAGCAACAGATAAGTTGGTTGATGATAGATGATGTCTTTCAAACACAAATTGAACCCACAAAAGTTGCCATGCATTGAACCCGCAACCCGTTCCAGCCCGCTTTAAAATTTTTAAAATTATTTTAACCCCCCTCTCGCCCTGCATAAGAGTAAATCTGCCCCACCTCGCACTCGCCCCGTCCCATTGCCACCCCTACTTTTAAGTCTCTTGGGACCAAAATTACTCATACCCGCAAGTGATAAAACATCAAATGAACCTATGGAAAAGCTCAAATCACGGAACGGAATGCTAGAACACAAAACAATCAATTGGGTCGTTACATTCTCCTCCGCTTAAACACACGTTCATCCTCGAACATATGATCAAGTATAAGTTAATATATTAAGGTTCCTATTTTCTTCGACATAACTAATACATATTTCAGTTATGTAAAAATTTACGTCTTATTTCATAATAAAATGCAAGTATCAATAATGCATCTAATATAACTACATTGTGGGTTGAGGGGTCACGGGACCTTGTTAGCCTTGGTAAAAATTCTGTATATATATATATATATATATATATCT